>JAWZYU010000724.1:0-75000 GCA_038380435.1 Ryuthela nishihirai
AGTTCGTGGAATCGCATTTACCTACACATTGCTTACCGCGAAACAATAGGAGTATAATAAACCTAGTTGTGTGAGATAAAACGAAACCTTAGTACGCCAATAACGACACGGACTGTATTCCTTATCCCCTTCAAGTGTAACCAAGCACTGGGCCACTCGAAAAACATCAGGTAAATCTATTTAATTATTTTCCAATCTTCGCCACCACACGGAATTTAATGGTTTACAACCACTGGCTGGACTAACCCTTAAGTAATATAAGCACCTGCTTAGGATACCAAGGGAAGGGGGGCACCGACGATTTTTCCCCTAGCAATAATGCCCTTATCTATCAATTCTTTCACTGACACACTCGACTTTTGACGTTACTTTTTCCATTGTCCTTATCTGCAGTGTTCGACTTTAATCTGAATTCTAAAAAAAAAATATTGAAGGTGACAGTCAAATCGCTAGAGTGCAATACGTTTGACTGACTGTTTTTACAAATTTTTTATGAATGAATTTCGCTGTTTTTCTATTCATTATAAATATATATAAAATCCATATTCTTTTTTGTGACTTTTTAAATTATAGCTTACGTATTTTCAGACGCCAAGATCAAACGAATTCAATTAAGCAATGGAAAGGTCCCCGGAGTTACCATTGCTCGATCGTGGTTACGCCATTATTTGGCCTTATTTAAACCCTAATAACAAAGTACCAAGTTGCTCTACGTCACCACCCGGAAAGGCGTATTTCAAGCCCTACAGTTAACTACAAAGTTGCTCTTCGCATTAAATGTAAGCGCACTATAAATCAAATTAATTATTATTCTTTAAATGTTTCGTGTTGTTTTCACATTTCCGTAACTAATAATCTTTCTAGTTTATATTTCAACTTTTTTGGTTACCGGCGTTCCGTGGCCGAGTGTTTTGCACGCATGGCTACTGTAAAGTTAGAGTGTTAGTTTAAATATCTTTATAAGTAAAGACCAACATGGCGACTACACAAGCGACATATACGTACGGTAACCATATTTTTTCGGAGAAAATACACGACAAAACACAAATTGTTTCATAATGAAAAAAAAAAAACCAGGTTGCGTTTATTTGTTTCATTAAAACTAAAAATCTTTATAACATTTATTATAAAATATAAGCATACAATAGCATTTTAAACAACCATATTACTTAAAAAATTTATTTATGATTTTTTTCACAAGAATGAACTTAATAAATCAGGTTTATGTTTTAAAAATCATGAAACTGTATACAATTCATATCAAAGTTGCATTTGGTATAAATGCAACTTTGATTGTTGTTTCGATTTTTTATTTTGAATGAATGTTTTCAAATTGAATGTTTCGATTTTTAATTTTGTTTTTTCACTGCTCCATATATTGTTCGCTAATCAAAATACTCGTGCAGTTTCCGTTACAAAATTTTATTTCCGATGGAAGATATATGGGACCCGATCCGGTGCTCTGTATTTGACATTTGATCTTACGAATACGTTAAATATTCCACTGCTTCGGTGTAATGGAAGCATTGATCACCATCTACGGATTACGATCCATCTGGCAAATTTGCAAACTCGAGAAAACTATCACTTTCAATCATCTTAATGAAACAGCACTATGCAGGGAAAAAAACTTTACTTATGCAGAAAATCTGTACGAAATGCCCATCAGTTGGGTTGTTTTACCTCTGAGCGGCACTTTTTTGCACACCATGGGGTAAATGGCCACGTCACATGGACCCCGAAGGCTCAGAGAAGGTTGGGGAAGGGAACCCACTGGAACAGCTGTTGGGAGACAGATGGTAGCCTCCCGTCAAGGTCATCCAGCGTGTTCTTTAACGTGCACAAGGTATGGCTCTCCCACACACGGGGCCACGACTTAACGTCCCATCCGACGGACGGAGGCCTTTCCAAGCCCACCGGTGTCCCCTACTGACCGTGAGCTGGGCGGGGAATTTTGCGGCGATAAATTTCAACGCTGACCCAGCTGGGAGTCGAACCTGGGAACTACAGATTACGAGCCTGGCGCACTACCGACTAAGCCACCTCCGCCCCGAATGCCCATCAGTACAATTTATGAAGAATCATGATAACGAGCCTTCAGTCGAACAAACAACCACTTTCACAGAAGTAATCGCACTCCAGCTATGGGAATAAAAGGAAACAGTTAATAAATAAAACAATGACACAGAGGAAATTGCATTCTACCCAAAAAACTAAATTATGGACTCGTTAATGAAATATCCTTTCGAAATACAAATGCAACCAAAATAAGTAATCATATGGCAAAACACCAACTAGTATGCATATATATATATGGCACAATCACCGTCAAAGATAAATCTCGCTGACTATCAGGGACCATGTAACTCTTCTGGCAAATGAAACGTCAAAAACCAACTGTACAGATCATAAAAATGTTACCGAAATGATATTGGAAAAGAAGTAACAGGAGTATTGTTAATAATGAAGAAAACAACACACTAGCAGCAAAAGTATGTGGTAACTATTTATGTTGCACTACGGGTTCGCAACTTTTGTCGTGGTATTTTTGCAAACTGAGTGTGCACACCCGATAGCCTTATTAAATGAAAAAAATAAAATAAAACACCCCCTCAAGCAGCTGCTTGTCACAGAAGTCCGTCAGCAGAAAAACGACACAAACAGCGATGCTTTACCCGGGACTCGAACCCAGGTCCCTTAGATCAGTAGCCAAGCGCGCTAACCACTGGGCCATGAGACGGCGAATAACCGACTTCCCCCTTTTCCACTGCATGCGTTCTGTTTCTGGATCTCATGCTACTCTCTCCCACCACCTTTTACCATTCCGCATCGCCTTTTCCTTTTGCCTGCCTTCTGCATAGCCTTTTCTTTTTTCATTAGCGCCATGCACGTTGCCACCGCGCCATTCACAAATTTCGTTGATTTCGATTCCAGGCGTCGAAAATGCTGCGAATGACATTAGGATTCCTTGTAGAGTTGTATATTAATAAATATGAAAAAATTTTCTAAAGCGTAGCCTTCTTTTAAAAAAATATCATTCTTGAAGCTTGAGAAACGATGCTGTATTGAAGTCATTGACTGATGTGAGAACTTTCCACCAGTTTTAGTGAGTTTTTTCAGTGTTTTTCTTCGTTTCTCTAAGTGGTTTCGGTTTGACGTGAACTTGTTTACAAGTTGGTGCCAGCGGCCATTGCTACGGGGCCAACATGGCTACCCGTCAACAGCTGGAAACCGAGCGGCGGTTGCAGCGTAAACTCACCTGCTGCTTCAAACACGAGTCCTTGGACTATAAAACGATAGCCAAGGACATTATGAAAAAAGATGGGAAAGGGGCACTTGAAACTGTGCAGTTCGTCGCTCCTGGAGTGGCATATATAACCTTCGTCAAACAAGAAGTTGTGATGAGTTATGTCACTAAGTCCCCGTATGTATTGGAAGGAGTTACGACTTCGGTTAATCGCCTTGACAACGATGAGACGATTGTATATATTAAGCGCTTACCGATTGAAATGGACTCGGAAGTCATTTCGAGCCATTTCAGTCAATATGGCAAAATAAGTTCCAATGTCCGTGAGAGATATAAAGACGAAGAAATGTCGCATCTCTATACGGGAACAAGAGTGATCAAAATAGCAATGACCAAGCCGATCCCTAATTTCTTCAAGATCGGACGCTTCAACGGCATGGTCTCATACTCTGGATTGCAAAAAGTGTGCAAGAAATTCAACCAGAGTGGTCATGTCGCGAGCGATTGTGAAGTAGAGATCTGCAGTAATTGCAAAGGCGTAGGACACGTCTACGATAAATGCGTTGAGCCTTGCGGGAACTGCCGCGACGTAGCGCACAAACGCTACGAGTGCACGCGGCGTACTTTCGCCAATGCGGCAGCGCTCGCGTCAATGTTGAACCTACCGAGGAAATCAAGGATAAGACGGAGGAAGCTCCAATAAGCTTGAGAATACTAGAGAGGAAGTTAAAACCTCGGAAGCTAGTAGTAAGGGCGATAACCCCTTGAATAGCACCACAGAGGTTATCAAGAAAGACGAAGAAAATGCGAAAACAAGCCCCTCCCAGAGTCCTCAAATAGAGAAGGACACAGATGCAACAATTTTTCCTGAAACCCCACGTGCAGTGGAAGAAAATCAGGAAGTTGAGGAAATACAAAAAGAAGAAGTACAAAATAACGAGCCCAATACAGGGGAAAAAAATTCTTGTGAAATGGTCCAATCGACCTCAAACATAGAAGAAGGAATGTCAACTGACATTGAAGAAACCGACAGCTCCAAGCAAAATTTAAAAAGAAAGTTTGCAAAAAAAATCTGAAAGCCAATGAAAGAAGAAAAAAAAATTCTTACAACCAGCAAGCAAAGGAAAAACAAAAAGACAGAGAAATTAAAACCCAAGAAGAAATTAAGTTTTGCAGACTTCTTGACCGACGAAGCAAAAAGTTCGGTGCAGCATGGCACGCCTGACCTGGCCAATGACCTCTTCCTCACCGACATTGATGCTTCGTCGAGTGGTATGGAAGACTGAACCCTCCCTCAGGCCCTTTGTTGGCCTTTATTTTCCCCTCTTTCTGTATTATGCCACTCATGGGAGTGGCCTTTTGGACTTTAAGTACTCCAAGTTGTTAAATTATAAGTACTATGTTTTTAAGTTTTTCTCTAAAGAACTTTCAAGATTTGCCAGGCTTTTTTTAAAAAAACAGTAATTATAACAGGTATTATATTCATTTTATTTACCTTATTATCTATTTACATTTCTTTTTCCTTATTTATCTAACAAATTTTCTATATATTCATTTTTTCAATTACTCACCTGTGAGTGAGTATCATTCCCTAATTGAGAATAGTAATAAAACATACCACAATTACTTATCCAGAACCTTTATGGGACATAATTATGTTTATCTAAAATTACTTGAAAAGTATTTTAATCTTATGATTTTAAGAGTTATTTATTATTTTACTCATTGTATTGTTTCCTTTTGCAGCAACTCTAAAGTGGCTGCTGACACAGGGGCCCTTTACAAGGGTTCTCTGTTAGTCCTCACTTGTTATATCACCTTTGGGTGTCAATTCCTTTGCTGCAACTTAAATGTTTGTATAATTTGGTATATCTTTATGATTCTTTCTCCTATATTTATCCCACTCACACATCCCCACATCACACCTGTCATTGCCACAACAACAGTACATGACAGTCTCTCACATTGATTTCTTCTCCAACATTTATTTATACATAATTACTCCTCTCCTACTTTACTACATCTGGATCTTTCCGAGCAATCTGGTTGATTTTTATATATTTGTTTTTATTATAACAACTATCTTACACTTTGTTTTGACTTGCATTATTCACTCATATGTTCAGAAAACAATAATGTGTTAAAATTATCTCTCTGGCAAACTAACAAAAAATAACTCCAAACATGGATATCATTCTTAAGTTCTACCTAGCAAAAATAAAGAACAGTACTGTAAAACTTTAAACTTTCATCCATCTATAGCCATTACTGCTACAAAGTCTCATCTACTTGTGTTGCACATTTCCAGACATTATTCATAATATGAAGAAACTGAATCATAACTACTTCTTCAACTCTATCCTCACTAATTATACCATCATCTTTACTCGAAAAAAAATTAATCCACATGAACTTGTCAATTTATTAGGTGCCATTAAATTACATTCATGTGTCCAACAAGTCTTGAAGAAAATATGTAACAAAAATATTTATTATCTTGGCACTCTTAAATTTATTATTTTACTAATTGATATTTTTAATTTGACTATCTTGCTTTTTTTAAAATGTTGTGTGACAGGTCAGTTCAGGCCACCAAGTAGCCAATTTTTTTTTCTTTTTCTTATTTTATTTCTTTTTTTTCTCCTACTTTTTGGTGGACCCTTACTGGCCTGCCACTTCTGGTCTACTGTATATGGAGTCTCCTTTTTTTATTATTGGATCTCTCTGGTTTCTTTTCCTCCCCTTCTTTTTGTTTGCATTTTTTTCCTTTTTCTTTTATGGCCAATTACTGCAAATATTCAGATAGACACTAAGGTGTCAGTCCCTCAATGTGAGAGGCTTTACACTGGAGAAACAGAGTGTCATCATTGGTCACTTTATGCAGACTGATTGTGACATTCTGTTTCTCCAAGAAACTTATTTCCCCAACACTAGAAGAATACTACATTTTAGACATTTGTTTCCACAGTTATCCTACTTCTCAAATGGTACCTCTATGAGCAGAGGAGTAGGCATAATTATTAACCACAACAACAGAAACATACAGCTACTCAGATACAACACAGACACTGAGGGCAGAATATTATCAGTCGACATTCAATTTCGCAACTATGTTATTAAACTCATCACTGTATATTTACCCAAACATACCACATCACATTACAATTTTTATCAAGACTTAAGACAACACATACAAAACAACTATGATGGACTTATAATTGGAGAGGACTTTAACAGTATTGTTGCCCCACACCTGGACAGAGTTCCTGCTACAAATTACACGCCTACCTCACAGGCACCTCATTTTTCAAAATTTGTACATGACATGGACCTCATTGACATTTGGAGGCATATGAACCCATACAGTGCAGGCCATACAAGATTTGACAAAACACATAAAACAGGTTCCAGGCTGGATAAAATATTAGTCAGCAGAAACATTGTCAAGACATACTACAGAAGCTACACTACTGATATCAACTCACATACGTGTGAGGTCAGTGATCACCTCCTTGTGCATGCACACTTTGATTTACACCCGAGAACACAGGAAAATGAATACAACACTCCTAGAAGACAAGGAAATACAGGAAAAAATTGCTGACTGCATTAATGAGGATGTCAACAAGACCACCAAGTTTGATCAGAACTGGTGGTAAAATTTACAAACTAAAATTAGAAGACTCTTCAGAACAGAAGGTATCTTTAAAGCACAACACCTAAAAAATGAAATTAATGAAACCAAAGCACTTTTAAAAGCAGCCACAAATGGTACACACTTCCTTAAAAAACAGAGATTAGACACCACATATCACGAACAACAGATACACAAACTTAAACACAATCTTCAGCAATTATACAAACAACAGGGACATATTATCATAGAGAGAAATCATGATGTCCAAATTGCTGAAGAAGAAAATTGCAACAACTTACTTACCAGATTAAAACATAAAAATAGACAAAACACAAACCTAACTGAATTAGAAGTAAATGGATTAAGAACACATGACACACAAATTATCTTAAAACACATACATGAACAATATACCAAACAATATCGACATAGACAGACAGACAGACACCAATAAACTTTATGAAACAGAACAATTTGCCAACAAAATTTCTCCACACACAAAAGACAAGTTAGAAAGTGATATTACAATACAAGAAGTTAAACAAGCTATTTTCAGTTTTAAATTAAAGAAGAGCCCCAGAATAGATGGTCTTCCTATAGAATTCTATAGAACATTCTGGAATATCTTAGAAATACCTTATACAGAATTTTTACACACTATAATAACACTGAAACAAATGACACAAGACATGAAAACAGGTCAAATAGCACTGCTATGCAAAAAACCTGAACAAGCACACTTATTAGACAATTGGAGACCCATAACACTTCTTTAAACAGACTACAAAATACTCAGTAAAATTATCACCAACAGACTAACACAGGCAATGCCAGAAATAATTTCAATTTATCAATCCTGTGCAGTCCCCAAGAGACACATTCATAACAATAACAGACTCCTCACAGACATAATAGAATATATCAATCACAAAAACATAAGAGCTGCCATTATATCTTTAGATCAGAAGAAGGCCTTGAACTCGACTCGCTATCACAGGAAGCAATATACACTGCACTAGAAATATATGGTATTGGACCCCGATTTATTAACATTATACATACACTTTATTCGGACATACACTACACTGTTCATCTCAATGGACATTTCTCTAACAAAATAGCAGGGAACAGAGGGGTGAGGCAAGGATGCCCTCTGTCACCATTGCTTTTTGTTGTAGTTAATGACTTTTTCATTAGACATATACAAAATGATACGCAGATTTCTGGAATCCCCATACCAGGAACCAGAAACAGATTAAAAGTTTCAGCCTACGCTGATGACCTGGTTCTTTTTACAACAAATGAGTTTTCCATAGATAGAGTTTTTAAAATTTATGATCTTTTCTCTAAAACTACAGGCCTGTCCCTTAACACCAGTAAAACAGCTTCCCTATGTTGGGGCACATGGGACAGGTCATTCCTGACAAAGATTGGTTGTACAGATGACCCTATCAAAATTTTACGAATACAATATAATAGATTTGGATTTTGTAAACAAACCTATACAAATTTATTAAATAATATAGAAAACACAATTACAAATTGGAAGGATTACAAAATTTCTACGTATAACAGAGCTAAACTCATAAAATCCAGCATAATTCCCAAAATCACCTACATAGCCACTGTAAATCCTCCTGACAAGACACACATAAACAAATGAAACAAACTTATCTATGACTTTATTTGGAATGGCAAGCCAGAGTTGATTAAACGTGAAACATCACAAAATCCAATCAACCTGGGTGGACTTGCCATTCCAATTATTACCACAATGTCAAAGATTATTTATTTAGAACATATACAAAGAATATTAAGCACACCTACTGTCCCCTCTTTATTTCTCTTGAATTACTTTGCCTTCTTTCACACCAAACACATATGCACACATAACAGTTATAATGGGCCCAAAAACACAGAACACAACACAAATTACAAACTTCTACCTTCCATAGTTACACTAGTACACAAAAAAGGTCCAATCCCCAACCCTATTAATAAAACACAGCTATACACAACTATCCAGACTTTCAACCCTACCAACTTTCAACAGTTATACCCAAATATCAATTGGCCTAAGGCCTGGACCAACATTGCCAGCACAGACATTGAGAAAACTATGAGGAATTTTAATTGGAATGTAGCTCATAATATTGTTTACACAAATTCGAGAAGAAGACATTGTGGCTTCATTGCTTCTCATAATTGCTTTAGATGCCCTACCCGAGAAAGTATTGATCATCTAGTTTACCACTGCTGGTATGCTATCAAGATCTGGACAAAAGTAAGCCAATGGCTCCAGATAGCAAGACCTTTGTTAAGAGCAGTTAGATTCCATGATTTACAACAGTACCCCAACAAGAAACATTACATCATCAATTTGGTAATTAGCATTGTTAAATACCAAATTTAGTTATCCAGATGCCAACTACAGCACGAACATACCACCACGGCTATTTTGGAAAAAACTAAATTGATTACGAAAGTTTATAGAAAGAGACACAAGTCTGTCCTTGCACATGATAAATATATTCTTTTGTGGTGTTTACCACATATTTAATCAGTTCACACTTCCTTCTTGCTCCACTCATTTGTATTATTTTTCCTGTCTTCCTTCTTCTTTCCTCTTCTCACCTTTCGCTCAGTCCCTCCCCCCCTGTTATATTCTTTCCCCCCCCCCCTTCTATTTCTCTTGCCACCTCTCCTTTTTCATATTACCTTTCATTCTCACTATCAAATTATCCTTGCCTTTTTACTTTACCCATATGCTTCAATTAACTCCTTTTGTTTCAAACCCATTACACACTATCAGAACTTTAGCGCCCCCCCCCCCTTATCGTAACCAATTTTTTTATCACTTTTAACCCTATCATAAGACAATGCATATTTTTAACAGTTCATAGAGTGTTTACTTGTGGGAATCAGCCATGGGGTTCTCTTGCAATTTGCATTCCCATGGCCCCCCACAATTTCTCTTTTCGGTTTGTTTTAACAAGTTTGAGTAAACAGGTTGCAAGGTATCTGCCCCCACTGGTCGCATTTGGCCATATGAGTAGACACCAGCATAGAGCAATACTGTAGTGTGTTGGTGGCAGCATTTTCCGCCCCCTCCCTAATTGTGGGAGCTGTGGGAGGGGAGGGGGGTGTAGTGGCCTCACTTCACTGCAGTGTTTAAGATTTCAAAAGTAGACCTTGCCCATTGAAATTTTCAAACAAATGAAAAATTTCTAATTACCGATGGAATATTTTTGGATAGCCCGGTTTGTTTCGCTAAGAACCGGGACTGACAAATGGAGATAGAGTTTGGAAAGTAGTGAGTGAATTTGTAATGTAAAACAATTCGAAGTTGATAAAAGGATTATTCTAATAGAAAAGGTTTTTAAGGGGATAATAGGCTTTCTATGGTGAAGGGAATTAGAGGTATAAAGCATTAGTATTGTATATTTTTTTCTTTGTTGGCTATGGCTAGGCTTCGTGATTTCTATTTCTTTTTGTGAATGCTAGGTGTTAGGGTACGTTTATACGATGTGTGTGTGTGGGGGGGGGGTTATGTTGTCAGGGGCTGGAATTGTTGGGCGAGTGCGTTTCTCAGATGGCCATGTTAATACTTGCTGGGTGTGTGGGGTGGGGATGAATAAGGCAAAGGGAGATTCAGGCGAAGTGAGGATGGGCGGGTGGAGGTGGTTGCGACTGCGTTTCCCGGCATCCGACGGACTTTTCAAAAAAATACATCAGACGGACTTCCTGTTTTGCTTTACATCTGATACGATTACTAAAGAACTTTAAATGTTGCATGTACTAATTTTGGATTAAATATGTGGGCCGCTACCGGAAGTAGTGCAATACCGGTCCAACCCGTGACAGAGGTTGAGCAAGCTCAAAGCACTCCGTCGAACTACAAAAATAAGATTAATATCTTGATTTCATATAGAAATCGTATCAGATATTAAGCTGATAAGAACAGATGTTTTTTGGTTACCGGCACTCTAAGTACTATACAAGTAACATAGCGACGCCAAACACCAAAACTTTTACTCTATGACCCAGATGCCGCGACCAGGGGTATAGCTACCGCAAGATCGGGTGGCATCTCGGCCGCAGCAATGCCCGCTACGCAATCCACCGCGCCACGAACACTGCTGCGGGTACCTGAAAACACAGAAACATAACAAAAAACATACAATAACTACTACAAAAAAGGCAGCAAAGACAAGAAAGTTGGCCATCGCCAAAGAAAAAGGGAAACGACCAGGCAAGGGCGGGAAAAGAAACGCGCAAGGGAAAAAAGGAAACGACCAGGCGAGGGCGGGAAAAAGAGACGCGCAAGGAAAAAAGGCGCAACCAGAAAAGGCGAAAGAGAGAAGCCTACAGAGAGAGGCTACCAAGAAAGCCTACAGAAGAAACTACAAAGAAAAGCCTACAGAGAGAGGCAACCAAAAAGCCTACCGAGAGAGGCAACCAAGAAGAGGAGGCGCGCAGGCGCAGAAAATACCTACCAGGCCCACTCACGGACAGGCCTTCCTCCTCTTCTTCTTACTCGACTTGCTACTCGCTGGACGGCGACGTGGAATCCAGAACCGGCCGGCAGGCGGACCGCCTACCGCAGCGAGGTCTATGTTCAAGGCCTCGTCATCGTTGCTCCACTCCGGGTCGAAAAGCTCAGACGGCTCAGACAGCTCAGACGGCACCGTCTCCATGGTGCAGGACGTAGAACTCGACGTTGCGGCATCCCCCACAGAGGGACTCGGCTGCCGCCCAGCTGCCTCTGACTCAGAGACAGCGGACGGGGTAGGCGAGCTGGCCGGCACACTACCCGCAGAGGCAGAGGTGGCTGTGTCAGACACAGGCACGCTCAGCTCACCGCAGGCAGAGGACCCTGCCTTCTCCCCCTCCGCAGAAGCCTCCGACGGGACGGCCGCTTTCCCTTCACTTCCAGCATGTCCCTCTGGAGTGACAGGGGGCGCACCGGCCGCCGAAGTCTTCTCAGCCGCAGTGCTCTCTGCGGTCTGTCTGGTGACAGGGGTGGTGCCCACCTTCGACGCAGCACCAGCCACGTTCGCATAGGAACGCTTCGGACACTGCGTGCGAGGATGGGTTTCCCCGCAGATGCCGCAAGGCGACGTACACTTACCAGCGGTGTGGCCCTTCAACTGGCAATTGCCACACACCACTAGGGTGCACTCCGCTACTAAGTGGTCGGGTGACCCACACTTCCTGCAGACGCGAGCCATACCCGAGTAATTCACCATCAGGCGAAATGAGCCAGCCAGAATGAAATTAGGTACTGGACTGGTCATCTCCATCCTGATGCGACGATTACCCGTCTCTAGCTCCGGGAACTTCGTCCAACACTCCCTGACGATGTTCAGCACCTTCCCGTAGCGAGAGAGACACGCGCTAATAACGCTATTGTCCAACTCGTACGGGACATTGTGCACTAGTAGAATACGCTCCTTGTTGTCCAGGGGCTTCACAGGAATGGTCCTCCCTTTAAACTCGAATCCACCCAGTGTGATCAACTTGTCTAACGTCTCAGCTTTACGGAGGGTCATGATGTAACGACCGCTGCCGAAGCTGGACAGGCAAGAGGCACACTGGTCTCCGAACTGGCTGTAGAGAGCCTCCACGAGGTCCACTGCCGGTTCTTTGTCTCCTATGACAAAGGAGACCGATAGTTGGCGCCGCAGCACGCCCGACATCGTGGTCCTGAAACACTAAGAAAAAGATTAAACAAGTCAACACTACACAAAATACACTACTACAAAATACTCACCCGCTGAGCAGCTTCCTCTCCAGCGCAGAAGCACGGCAGCCAGAAGCAGCAAAACCGGTCTAAACAGAGAGGAGTGCAATCTCATACACTCCAACAACTGCCTAAATCGGCCAGCAGATGGCACGCAAAACCTGCCCAACCAGCGATCGAGCACCTTAGCGCGAGCGTCGCCCGTTAAACAGATAATGCAAACTAAATTTGTGCAGTACCACCTCTCAATAAGGGCAGGGCATGCACACGGATCCCTTATTGAACTCCTAGATACTACACTTTGATACTACACTTTGATCTTAGCCAAAAGGCCGAGAAGCGATAAACAGTATTCTTTTTAAATTATTAATAATTTTCATAATCAGAAATTCATACACGGTAATTCGCGCGTAAGAATCCAAAAGTCCGTAGGCGAAGTCGCGGTAAAGTTGTTAGCGTGTGCGTTAAATCAGTCTGTTCTCCTGAACGGTTAGTCGACTTTATCCCACACAGAGAGCGACATATTTTTTAAGCCTCCATTCCCACCCTCGAGCGAACAACACGGGCCCGGCTGTCCGTCCGTCCGTCCAATAGCATCACTGATCACCGCGGACCGCACCTCTCGAGCCGACAAGTGGTGCCATCTATGGGTAGAGCGAAGGGACTAAGCGCATATGTAGATTGGGAGGTTGTAGGCCGTGAGGAGCAATTAGACTTTCCTGCTTCACCATATATTTATTCACCATATTTTTTCGGAGAAAATAAAGGACAAATCACAAATTGTTTCATAATGAAAAAAACAACAGTTTGCATTTATTATAAAATATAAGCATATAATAGCATTTTAAGCAATCATAATTTGGATATTTTTCACAAGAATGAACTTTTCTTAACCCTTTCAAGTGTCTAGCCTGAAAAACAGGTTTACATCCAGAGGCCAAATTTAACTTTAGAACTTTTTTCCCAAATAATTAGTGAAAGGAATTATGGCATGTTATATGCCAAATTAATCAACATTTAAATCTGGATTTTTTCAAAATAAAATATTTAACAAAAAAGACCATATCTTTCATTTTAATAGGACTTTTTTAGTCATGTAGTAAAAAAATGCATCTTGCAACACAAATAAAAATTTATAAAAAAAAAGAACTAATAGAAATGATTTCTAAATAAAAAAAAAAATTCTTGTTTAAAGAAAACATTTCTTCCTTTCTTTCCACCTTTAAAAAAAAATACAGTGCATATGAAAATCTTTAAGTATTCATTTGATTTTTTTTAATTTAAACACATTTTTAATTATATAAATGTTACTTATCTCGTATAAAAGTGTAAGTTAAAATAGAGTGGCGGCATGAGAAATAACTGAACTCCTAAAATTAGTGCTGCCAGCCTGTAAATACGGGTTAATAGTAAAGTAGCAAAAACACCGAGATGACGTCAGTACGTTGAAGTTTTAAAAAAATATATATATATAACTTTTATATATTTATTTTTTTAAAACCAAACCGGTCGGTTTTATTTTGAAAAAAAAGAAAAATTAGTTCTTACGCTGAAAATCTTCCTTAGTATTTCCATAATAGTTAATATCAAAAATTATCAGCACAAGTTTTTTTTAGGTCTCCTTAAAGTCTTTACATGCACATAGCAATAAAAACAACACTGAGGAGAAAGGAAACAAATTGTAAATCCGTGCCTAGCATAATACATATGCAGCGGCGGGGGTGGCTTAGTCGGTAGCGAGCCAGGCTCGTAATCTGTAGTTCCCAGGTTCGAGTCCCAGCTGGGTCAGCGTTGAGATTTATCTCCGCAAAAATTCGAGGAGTCATTTCAAACCCTAAACATTTAACCTCTAATGATTATTTTATTTCCCAATTCAAAGAGGCTTAACGTGTTAGGGAAAAGAGTGAAAATATCTTCATAAATATAATAAAGGAATAAAAAAACACCCCCTCAAGCAGCTGCTTGCAACAGCGATCTGATAGGAGCCTGTCAGTTTCTCCGCCATAGTCGAAGGTCTGTGAGGATGGTGACCCCTTTGATCACCTTTAATACGCCACAGAGAAGATATGCGTTTGGTTGGGTTGTTTTATCTCTGACCGGTAGTTATTCGCACACAAGGGGCTAAATGGCGACGTCATAAAGAACCAGAGGGATCAGTTTAGGTTGCGGGAAGGTGACCGAATGTTATGAGACAGATGAAAAAATAGGAGATTGGTTCCAGACGTGAAAAAAAACAACATACCCCCTCAAGCAGCTGCTTCCCACAGAGATCTGACAGGAAGCTGTCAGTTTATATGCCATAATAGAACGTCTGTGAGGATGGCAGGACCTCAGCACAAAAACGACACATACGTCCATGCCTTACCCGGGACTCGAACCCAGGTCCCTTAGACGTGAAAACCGAATACAAATGAGTTGTTTTCAAACAAGTGATATCAAAATCTTGAAGTCTTTATTTCATTTTTATTAATTTTAAGACATTTTTAATTTTATAAACTTAAAAGTTTTCAAATTAAAACCGACCGGTTTGGTTTTAAACAAAATAAATATATAAAGAATTCTTAAATATTTTTTAGTTTTTTTTTTTACCTTTGTCGTGTTTTTTAACTCTGTAGTTCCCAGGTTCGAGTCCCAGCTGGGTCAGCGTGAGATTTATCTCTGCAAAATTCTCCGCCGTGCTCACGGTCAGTAGGGGACACCGGTGGGCTTGGAAAGACCGCCGTCCTTCGGATGGGGCGTTAAGCCTTGGCCCCGTGTGTGGGAGAGCCATACCCTGTGCACGTGCGCCATAATAATAATAAATTGGAGAAAACACAGAGGTGACGTCAGCAACGCGGTTTCGGTTACTTCCCAGCATAATTTCTATAATGTGAAGAGGAAAAGTATTTTCAGTGTCTCCTGAAAGCCATACAACAAAACTATATTGTGAAATCACACTTTATTATTCAGTTCAATACATTTTCCAAACATATTTTCTCCTGAGGTCACTCACAATACCTGTCTGATGGACGAAATAAAAGGTGACATTGGCATAATACCTTAGTAGCAAAATATCTTATTCGATATCTTTTGCATTAGATATCTCTCACACCTGTACGACCTACGTGTAATATCGAATATAAAAAACGTTGGTTGCCGTAATATATAAATGAAGAACGCTGGAATATTTAACACGCAAAAAAAACAAACATTAAACGCAAAGTTGACATGAAACCTCAAATCACGTTGCGATTTCAGTTTTACTCTTAATAATTAGTGTATTGCACCGGATAATTATTTTCCATCTTGGCATTTGTAAAATTATCTTATCGTTCTTAACTTTAAAAACGCAAATAACGTAGTTCAAAAATAGGCCATTTCCATGGCTACAATTAATGGGAACCCTATTTCGTGTCAACACAAATATTTCGTACTCAATTCCTATTTATAGAAATATAATTGCAATTCTTTATTTCATCTCTCAATAAATAAGTTTTACCCCACCATTCACTATAGAACGAAATATTTATTCACCATAATCATAATTTTTAAACACTACAAACGTTCGGAAAAAGGGTTAAGGTGCGATGCCAATCCATTCCTATTTTTCTATCTTATTACACCACGACGTGCACATAAGTGTTAATTTTCCTTTCTGGGCCAAAAGAATAATATTAATCTTGAGATTACTCGCAAAAACCAAATTTTTTAGCGAAAATGACTTTTCAAAAACCGGAATTTCCAAAGCTTTAACGGTTGGTAAACGTACGTAAAGCCCTTCCACATCGCAGTACATCACTAAAATCTGAACCAAAATATATAAAACAAAAGAATGGTTACTTCCTCCGTAGATCATACGAGGGCGAGAAAAAAAAAATCCAGTGGAACTACTCAAAAAAGCTTGCAATGCGAAACTCAAAGTATGCGACTTCCATCTTTTACTACGGCTTTTTATTTATACTTCTCCGAAACTTTATATAACCATTTTTCTTCTCTGTAGGTAGAAAAATAAAAATGCATCTTACGTATCTGAGATGATCGAAACATAATATAAAAATATACCTTAAATAGGAACATTGTTACGATTAAGAAAAGCATTTTTAAAACTTCAACGTGGCTGTAATATATATTATGCAAAATCTACTGGCAACACAACGAAACAGTACTCCTGACGTCATCTCTGTGTTTTTGCTCTTTATTATTAACCAGTATTCACAGGCAGCACTAATTTTACGAGTTCACTTATTTCTCATGCCGTCACTCTATTTTAACTTACATTTTTATACGAGATAAGTAATAATAATAAAAATACCCCCTCAAGCAGCTGCTTGCCACAGAGGTCTGACAGGAGCCTGTCAGTTTATATGCCATAGTAGAAGGTCTGAGAGCATGGCAGGACCTCAGCAGAAAAACAACACATACAACCATGCCTTATCCGGGGCTCGAACCCAGGTCCCTCAGATCAGTAGCCAAGCGCGCTAACCACTCGGCCATGGGACGGCTATAAGTAACATTTATATAATTAAAAATGTATTTAAATTAATAAAAATCAAATGAATATTTAAAGATTTTCATATCTATTTTTTTCATATGCACTGTATTTTTTTTTAAAGGGTTATTTTTTTACACGGTTTTCTCGGGAATTGGGTGCATTGAATTAGATTATTCCTATTGTTTATTAAGAAGGATTTATTTATTTTTTTTAATTTGAGTCGTTAGCGCGCTTGGCTACTGATCTAAGACACCTGGGTTCGAGTCCCGGGTACGGCATGGCTGTTTTGTGTCGTTTTTCTGCTGAGGGCGTGCCATCCTCTCAGACTTTCTACTGTGGCATATGACACTGACAGGCTCCTGTCACACCTCTGTGGTAAGCAGCTGCTTGAGGGGGTATTTATTTATTTATTTATTATTAAATGTTGAGAAACATCCTGAAACAATTTTTAGAGAATATAATAGCAGGAATACGCTGTGATGCATACGAATAAACCTCTTTGTAAGCTGGATGCTTTTAAATGTAAACACAATCAATTTGAATATCTGACTGGAATTGCATAGAATAAAATGCATATGATATCATATAGCGCTCAGAGTTGGTAGTTTTACATGTGATCGGCATTTTTTTTGTAGACAATGGGCTAAACGGGCAGGTCACGAGGACCCCGAAGGCTCAGAGAAGGTTGGGGGAGGGGCCTCACTGGAACAGCTGTTGGGAGACATATGACTTATTTGCAGAATGACTACAGACTATACTTATCTGCAGAAATGACTCTTAAGTGTCGTTTCGAAGACTCCCGGAAAGATCTTAATAACACAAATAACCATATCTAAATAACCAATGAAATCTATTTCAGTTGAAAACCTAAGTTTTATATTCACTAATAAATGTTACATTGTGAGTTTCACGATTAAAGAGAAAGGAAGAAAACAAACCTTATGTACAGTCGCTCAAAAAAGTATTCGAACACCATGGTTGATTACAGAACAGAATTCAGGAAAAAAATCTGGAACGATTTCTTTTTTAATAATTAATGATTTGGCAACCTTCCTGTACGTATGCGAAGGTTGTCAGATCAGTAATTTCTAAAAAAATCGTTGCCAGGTATTCTTCCTGAATTCTACAATCAACCACATTGGGGACGGGGTGGCTCAGTCGGTAGCGCGCCAGGCTCGTAATCTGTAGTTCCTAGGTTCGAGTCCCAGCTGGGTCAGCGTTGAGATTTATCACTGCAAAATTTCCCCGTCCTGGCCACGGTCAGTAGGGGACACTGATGGGCTTGAAAAGGCCGCCGTCCGTCGGATGGGACGTTAAGCCGTGGCCCCGTTTGCGGGAGAGCCCATACCCTGTGCACGTTATAGAACACGCTAGATGGCCTTGACGGGAGGCTACCATCTGTCTCCCAACAGCTGTTCCAGTGGGTCCCCTCACCCAACCATCTCTGAGTCTTCGGGGTCCTTGTGGCCTGGCCATTTAGCCCATGGTGTGCAAAAAAAGTGCCGTTCTGAGGTAAAACAATCGAATGCAATCCAATCAACCACATTGTTCGGATACTTTTTCGAAGGAATGGACAAGAATATATTTCGGATTTTATTTTAAACCACGGAAGGAAAATAAAATTTTTTGGCGCCCTGTCGTAATCTTAAGTTCCAGGGTTCGAGTTCCAGCTGGGGTCAGCGTTAAGATTTATCTCCGTAAGACTCCCCGCCCTGCCGTCGGTCAGTAGAGGACACCGATTGGCTTGTAAACGTCGCCGTCTTCCTAACGGGACATTAAACCATGGTTCCGTGTGCCGGAGAGCCATACTGTGTGCGCGTTAAAGAACGCACTGGATGGCTTACCTTCAGGCTACCATTCGTCTCCCAACAACTATTCCAATGGGTCCCCTCGCCCAACTTCTTTTGAGCCTTCGAGGTCATTGTGACTTGGCCATTCAGCCTATTCTATGCAAACAAAGTGCCGTTTAGAGGTATAACTACCGAACGTTAAAGAACACGCTGGACGGCCTTGACTGGAGTCTCCCATCTGTCTCCTACAGCTGTACAGTGTGTCCCCTTTCCCTGAGCCTTCAGGGTCCTTGTGGCGTGGCCATTCAGCCTATTCTATGCAAACAAAGTGCCGTTTAGAGGTAAAACTACCGAACGTTAAAGAACACGCTGGACGGCCTTGACTGGAGTCTCCCATCTGTCTCCTACAGCTGTCCAGTGTGTCCCCTTTCCCTCAACTTTCCCTGAGCCTTCAGGGTCCTTGTGGCGTGGCCATTCAGCCTATTCTATGCAAACAAAGTGCCATTTAGAGGTAAAACTACCGAACGTTAAAGAACACGCTGGACGGCCTTGACTGGAGTCTCCCATCTGTCTCCTACAGCTGTCCAGTGTGTCCCCTTTCCCTCAACTTTCCCTGAGCCTTCAGGGTCCTTGTGGCGTGGCCATTCAGCCTATTCTATGCAAACAAAGTGCCGTTTAGAGGTAAAACTACCGAACGTTAAAAGAACACGCTGGACGGCCTTGACTGGAGTCTCCCATCTGTCTCCTACAGCTGTCCAGTGTGTCCCCTTTCCCTGAGCCTTCAGGGTCCTTGTGACCTGACCATTCAGCTCATTGCATGCAAAAAAAGTGCCGTTTAGAGGTAAAACTACCCAACGTTAAAGAACACGCTGGATGACCTTGAGTGGAGTCTGCCATTTGTCTCCTACAGCTGTCCAGTGTGTCCCCTCGCGGTCAGTACTTGGGAGGGTGACCACCTGGGAACACCGTGTGCAGTTGGCAATTTTTTTCCCCCAAGCGCTGTACTCCTAGAATATTAGCCAAATTCATTCTGCGTCGGTCGCCGGGTTCCATTCCACTACGAGCCTAGCGCGCTACCGACTGAGTCAAAAAAAACTACAGAGATAAAAAAAACCCAAAAAATATTGAAGAATTCTTTATATATTTCTTTTCTTTAAAACCAAACCGGTTGGTTTTAATTTGAAAACTACTAAGTTTATAAAATTAAAAATGTCTTAAAATTAATAAAAATGAAATAAAGACTTCAAGATTTTGATATCACTTGTTTGAAAACAACTCATTTGTATTCGGTTTTCACGTCTAAGGGACCTGGGTTCGAGTCCCGGGTAAGGCATGGACGTATGTGTCTTTTTTGTGTGAGGTCCTGCCATCCTCACAGACCTTCTATTATGGCATATAAACTGACAGCTTCCTGTCAGATCTCTGTGGGAAGCAGCTGCTTGAGGGGGTATGTTCTTTTTTTTCACGTCTGGAACCAATCTGCTATTTTTTCATCTGTCTCATAACATTCGGTCACCTTCCCGCAACCTAAACTGATCCCTCTGGTTCTTTATGACGTCGCCATTTAGACCCTTGTGTGCAAATAACTACCGTTCAGAGATGAAACAACCCAACCAAACGCATATCTAATATATGGCGTATTAAAGTAATTAAAGGGGTCACCACCCTCACAGATCTTCGACTATGTCGGGTAAACTGACAGGTTCCTGTTAGATCGCTGTTGCAAGCAGCTGCTTGAGGGGCTGTTTTTTTATTCCTTTATTATATTTATGAACATATTTTCACTCTTTTCCCTAACACGTTAAGCCTCTTAGGATTAGGAAATAAAATAATCATTAGAGGTTAAATGTTTAGGGTATGAAATGACTCCTCGGCTAAGCACTTAATCCCTGTGTAGTCTGTAATACAGAAATTCGTTAAAATTATGTTGCTGTTATGGATAATTTTATATTGTGAATGTTGTATTCCAAGCCTATCGGTGTCCAGTACTGACCGTGGGAAGGGTGGGGAGTTTTGCGGAGATAAATCTCAACGCTGAGGATTCTTTATGAGTTCCGTACTTAAATAGAAATGGAAACCGAAACATATTTATCGCTGTGCCCAATGAAAGGTACATTATTCCATTCTCCCTTCCTTTAAACTTGTTTCTTTTAGGGTTTCAGACTAAATAAACAGATTTCGCTGCTATTAAACATCAGAACTTGCGTTACTAATTAAATACTGCATCAATTGAAGTAGTAAAATAAAATAGTTTTTCTAATGTCTCTTAATTATCAAGGGTATTTTTTTGTGTTTTAAAACCTATTACTGTTCGTAAATTTTATCCCAATGAGATGATACGGAATACAGCGTCATAACTTAGCGAGTTGCGGAGTGTCATTTACTACCTGTCTCTGGCAGTCATAACTCATCGGTGAAATCAATGTACACGCTCGAAATTTTCACAGAAAGTTTCAGGTTAAGGTCCAGTTTGCAGTGCGAAATTTCAGGTCGGAAGTCCAAATAAGTTGAACCGTAACAAAAAAAAAAATTCACATTTCCCCTCACCCAAAAAAGTGTCCTAAATTTATATTTCAGCATACTATATGTGGTAATATTCAAATAGTGTTCATTAAAGTTTTGAAACATGAATGCATATATATAACTTATGTACTTAATTAAATTCACACGTACGACAATTATTGCTAAATGAAATAAATTCCTCTAGGTGGCGTTAATTTTGTTTTAACGAAATATTTGCTTCTTCCCGCCTCTCCTAACGGTTGTTCGTGTTCCTCTTCTACGATTGGTCAAATATGTTACAATGGCACGTGCACCTAGATAGCTTCACACGTGGCGCCCTTAGTTACGATAGCAACCATATATTCGCTTTGACTTCAGTGTCAAATTTTACTCTCAATTCATTTCTTCTTTTCCATAATATATTTTATTACGTATATTTAGAATAAAGTTCATACACCACGTAAATTTTACCTACACAAGAATCGAACTACAGTTAGCAATGATTAATAGTAATATTACAATATTTCATAAACGTTAATATTTAATATATGCGAATGCAATTAAATATCAAAGCCGGAAATTACATACAATTCCACTATAACGTTGCAGCTTAAATAACTGGGATTGATTAATTTAATTATCAAACTTCACTGGTTTTATTAACAATCTGACACCGTGGAGACGGGGGCGGGGTGGCTAAGTCGGTAGCGCGGCAGGCTCGTAATCTGTAGTTCCCAGGTTCGACTCCCAGCTGGTTCAGCGTTCAGATTTTTCTCCTCAAAATTCCCCGCCCTGCCCACTGTCAGTAGGGAACACCGATGGGCTTGGAAAGGGCGCCGTCCGTCGGATGGGACGTTAAACCGTGGCCCCGTGTGCGGGAGAGACATACCCTGTGCACGTTAAAGAACACGCTGGATGGCCTTGACGGGAGGCTACCATCTGTCTCACAACACCTGTTCAAGTGAGTCCCCTCCCCCAACCTTCTCTCACCCTTCGGGGTCCATGTGACCTGGCCATTTGGCCCATGGTGTGCAAAAAAGTGCCGTTCAGAGGTAGGTAGGTCTTTTGCCTGCCTTCTGCATCGCCTTTTTGTTTTTTCATTAGCGCCATGCACGTTGCCAGCGCGCCTAGAAGAAAACTGAAAAATGTCGACGGTACTACGTACGTTTCACTTCAACAGATTTCATTAACTGTATACTGTTTGAAAGTAATCGTAATAATTCTTTGCTGACGTCTGAAAATAGCATTGTTGATTTAATTGTTTTCCGACTTCGAAGGAAGTGACACCTCTCCATATCCGCAACAAAGTTCTGTTTCTTTAAGCTTCCTTTCTCACCATTTCTCGTACCTGGCCGAAGCCATTTAGTGAATATTACAGGAACGAATATTATTCAACATAACGTGGGGCGGGGGTGGCTCAGTCGGTAGCGCGGCAGGCTCGTAATCTGTAGTTCCCAGGTTCGAGTCCCAGCTGGGTCAGCGTTGAGATTTATCTCCGCAAAATTCCCCGCCTTGCCCACGGTCAGTAGGGGACACCGATGGACTTGGAAATGCTGCCGTCCGTCGGATGGGACGTTAAGCCGTGGCCCCGTGTGCGGGAGAGCCATACCCTGCGCACGTTAAAGAACACGCTGGATGGCCTTGACGGGAGGCTACCATCTGTCTCCCAACAGCTGTTTCCAGTGGGTCCCCTCCCCCAACCTTCTCCGAGCCTTTGGGGTCTATGTGACCTGGCCATTTAGCCCATGGTGTGCAAAAAAGTGCCGCTCAGAGGTAAAACAACCCAACATAACGTAGCAGTGGGGATCGCCATCAAATAACCAAAGTTAATCGAATAACGAAAACTTTCCCTGCCTAGACTTGTTAAAGGATAAAATATCCCACGTGTACCGTGTAAGAGCTACGTATTGCCATAAATAAGCAAACTAAAATATGTGTAAATAATAAATATAATAATAAATACCCCCTCAAGCAGCTGCTTGCCACAGAGGTCTGACAGGAGCTTGTCAGTTAATATGCCACAGTAGATCTGAGAGGATGGCAGGACCTCAGCAGAAACAACACGAACATCCATGCCTTACCCGGGGCTGCGCCTTAATAATAAGAAATTGGAGAAAACACAGAGATGACATCAGCAACGCGGTTGCTTTACAGCATAATTTCTATAATGTGAAGAGGACAAGCATTATCAGCGTCTCGTGAAAGCCATACAACAAAACTATATTGTGAAATCACAGTTGATTATTCAGTTCAATACATTTTCCAAATCATATTTTCTCCTGAAGTCACTCACAATACCTATCTGATGGACGAAATGAAAGGTGACATTGGCATAATACCTTAGTAGCAAAATATCTTATTCGATGTCATTTGCATTAGATATCGCTCACATCTGTACGACCTACGTGTAATATCGAATATAAAAACGTTGGTTGCCGTAATATATAAATCACGAACGCTGGAATATTTAACACGCAAAAAACAAAATATTAAACGCAAAGTTGACATGAAACTTCAAATCACGTTTAGATTTCAGTTTTACTCTTCATAAAATAATTAGTGTATTCCACCGAATAATTATTTTCCATCTCGGCATTTGTAAAATTATCCTATCGTTCTTAACCCTAAAAACGCAAATAACGTAGTTCATTTCCATAGCTACAATTAATGGGAACCCTATTTCGTGTCAACACAAATATTTCGTAGTCAATTCCTATTTATAGAAATATAATTGCAACTGTTTAATTCATCTCTCAATAAATAAGTTTTACCCCACCATTCACTCTAGAACGAAATATTTATTCACCATAAACGTAAATTTTAAAACACTGAAAACGTTCGGCAAAACCCTTTAGGTGCGATGCCAATCCATTCCTATTTTTCTATCTTATTACACCACGACGTGCGCATAACTTTTAATTTTCATTTCTGGGCAAAAAAAATAATATTAATCTTGAGATTACTCGCAAAAACCCAAGTTTTTACCGGAAACGACTTTTCAAAAACCGGAATTTCCAAAGCTTTAACAGTTCGTAAACGTATAAATGGTTGCTGTCTAGGTAAGCAACATTATCATGATTAAGAAAAGCATTTCTAAAACTTTAACTGCGTGTAATATATTATACAAAATCTGCTGGCAACACAAACAAAACAGTACTGCTGACGTCATCTCGGTGTTTTTCCTACTTTATGGTTTAATCCGTATTCACAGGCAGCACTAATTTTAGGAGTTGACTTATTTCTCATAATCCGCCATTTTCCTATTTTAACTTCCACTTTTATACGAGATAAGTAACATTTATATAATGAAAAATGTGTTTAAATTAATAAAAATAAAATTAATAGTTAAAGATTTTCATATCTATTTTTTTCATATGCACTGTAAATTTTTTTTTTTTTAAAGGTTTTAAGGCATCGGAAATAAGTGAATTCACTAAAATTTCCAACTTTTATTACGGCTTCACAATGTTTCGTCTATACTTCTCCGAAACTTTATATAACCATTTTTCTTCTCTGTAGGTAGAAAAATAAAAATGCATCTTACGTATCTGAGATGATCGAAACATAATATAAAAATATACCTTAAATAGGAACATTGTTACGATTAAGAAAAGCATTTTTAAAACTTAAACGTGGCTGTAATATATATTATGCAAAATCTACTGGCAACACAACGAAACAGTACTCCTGACGTCATCTCTGTGTTTTTCCTACTTTATTATTAACCAGTATTCACAGGCAGCACTAATTTTACGAGTTCACTTATTTCTCATGCCGTCACTCTATTTTAACTTACATTTTTATACGAGATAAGTAATAATAATAAAAATACCCCCTCAAGCAGCTGCTTGCCACAGAGGTCTGACAGGAGCCTGTCAGTTTATATGCCATAGTAGAAGGTCTGAGAGGATGGCAGGACCTCAGCAGAAAAACAACACATACAACCATGCCTTATCCGGGGCTCGAACCCAGGTCCCTCAGATCAGTAGCCAAGCGCGCTAACCACTCGGCCATGGGACGGCTATAAGTAACATTTATATAATTAAAAATGTATTTAAATTAATAAAAATCAAATGAATATTTAAAGATTTTCATATCTATTTTTTCATATGCACTGTATTTTTTTTTTAAAGGTTTATTTTTTTACACGGTTTTCTCGGGAATTGGGTGCATTGAATTAGATTATTCCTATTGTTTTTTAAGAAGGATTTATTTATTTTTTTTTAATTTGAGTCGTTAGCGCGCTTGGCTACTGATCTAAGACACCTGGGTTCGAGTCCCGGGTACGGCATGGCTGTTTTGTGTCGTTTTTCTGCTGAGGGCGTGCCATCCTCTCAGACCTTCTACTGTGGCATATGACACTGACAGGCTCCTGTCACACCTCTGTGGTAAGCAGCTGCTTGAGGGGGTATTTATTTATTTATTTATTTATTTATTATTAAATGTTGAGAAATATCCTGAAACAATTTTTAGAGAATATAATAGCAGGAATACGCTGTGATGCATACGAATAAACCTCTTGGTAAGCTGGATGCTTTTAAATGTAAACATAATCAATTTGAATATCTGACTGGAATTGCATAGAATAAAATGCATATGATATCATATAGCGCTCAGAGTTGGTAGTTTTACATGTGATCGGCATTTTTTTGGTAGACAATGGGCTTAACGGCATGGTCACGAGGACCATGAAGGTTCAGAGAAGGTTGGGGGAGGAGCCTCACTGGAACAGCTGTTGGGAGACAGATGACTTATTTGCAGAATGACTGCAGAATAAACTTGTATGCAGAAATGACTCCTAAGTATCGTTTCGAAGACTCCCGGAAAGATCTTAATAACACAAATAACCATATCTAAATAATGGAACAGCTGATATGAGACAGATGGTAACCTCCCATCCAACGTTTTATTTAACCTGCACAGGGTATGATACATACAAAATTTCTACACTATTTTACTGTGATTTACATCACTTTTTATTCTAACAATATTAAGTTTTTAAGACATTTTGGTATTTTTTGTCTTCTACTATTGACTTTGGTAACTTTAGTCTTATGACGTCATATCTTTGAACTTTATGTATATATAATAGAGCAGTGGTTCTCAAAACCTTTTAGGCCTCACGTACCTTCTGGAAAAGTGTATGTTACTGGCGTACCCCATGTATAGATATAATTATACCATAACAATTGGAATAAAATAAAACGTATATATATACACACACACACATTCTTTATTGTAAAATTTTCGATCAAAATATTATCAGATTTATTCCGGATATCGGAGCAATCTTCCGATGTCTGTCGTTTTAAAAATGTTCGGTAATATATGGTCAGTGACTTAATTGTTTATACGAGAGTTGTTAAAGCTAAAACTAATTCGTGACGGAAATGGAAATTACGAAACAAAAGGCGTATCCGGTTTAACGATTCGAAAAGCATTGTTGTGTCTTCGATTCTTTAGCATACAAGCTGTTTTATTCGATTCTTTTTCATCGTGATAGGTTATTTATTTTTTTAAGTCTCATTGTACGATGAGAAGGAACTGTTTTAGGTGCATTGTAACAGTCACTAGTGAATATAGAACTTAGGTTTTCAACTGAAATATATTTCATTGGTTAGATGTCGTTATTTGTGTTTATTAAGAGCTTTCCGGGAGTCTCCGAAACGACACAGAGCAGTCATTTCTGCACGTAAGTTGCAGGTTTTGTAACCAAAACTAAAACTCCTTTATTTATTTACTAAAAATGGAATGGGACCCGGCGACCGACGCAGAATGAATTTGGCTAATATTCTAGGAGTACAGCGCTTGGGGAAAAAAAATTGCCAACTGCACACGGTGTTCCCAGGTGGTCACCCTCCCAAGTACTGACCGCGAGGGGACACACTGGACAGCTGTAGGAGACAAATGGCAGACTCCACTCAAGGTCATCCAGCGTGTTCTTTAACGTTCGGTAGTTTTACCTCTAAACGGCACTTTGTTTGCATAGAATAGGCTGAATGGCCACGCCACAAGGACCCTGAAGGCTCAGGGAAAGGGGACACACTGGACAGCTGTAGCAGACAGATGGCAGAGTCCAGTTAAGGCAGTCCAGCGTGTTCTTTAACGTTCGGTAGTTTTACCTCTAAACGGCACTTTTTTTGCATAGAATAGGCTGAATGACCTCGAAGGCTCAAAAGAAGTTGGGCGAGGGGACCCACTGGAATAGTTGTTGGGAGACAGATGGTAGCCTGAAGGTAAGCCATCCAGTGCGTTCTTTAACGCGCACACAGTATGGCTCTCCGGCACACGGAACCACGGTTTAACGTCCCGTTAGGAAGACGGCGACCTTCACAAGCCAATCGGTGTCCTCTACTGACCGACGGCAGGGCGGGGAGTCTTACGGAGATAAATCTTAACGCTGACCCCAGCTGGAACTCGAACCCTGGAACTTAGGATTACGACAGGGCGCCAAAAAATTTTATTTTCCTTCCGTGGTTTAAAATAAAATCCGAAATACATTCTTGTCCATTCCTTCGAAAAAGTATCCGAACAATGTGGTTGATTGGATTGCATTCGATTGTTTTACCTCAGAACGGCACTTTTTTGCACACCATGGGCTAAATGGCCAGGACACAAGGACCCCGAAGACTCAGAGATGGTTGGGTGAGGGGACCCACTGGAACAGCTGTTGGGAGACAGATGGTAGCCTCCCGTCAAGGCCATCCAGCGTGTTCTTTAACGTGCACAGGGTATTGGCTCTCCCGCAAACGGGGCCACGGCTTAACGTCCCATCCGACGGACGGCGGCCTTTTCAAGCCCATCGGTGTCCCCTACTGACCGTGGGCAGGACGGGGAAATTTTGCGGTGATAAATCTCAACGCTGACCCAGCTGGGACTCGAACCTAGGAACTACAGATTACGAGCCTGGCGCGCTACCGACTGAGCCACCCCGTCCCCAATGTGCTTGATTGTAGAATTCAGGAAGAATACCTGGCAACGATTTTTTTTAGAAATTACTGATCTGACAACCTTCGCATACGTACAGGAAGGTTGCCAAATCATTAATTATTAAAAAAGAAATCGTTCCCAGATTTTTTTCCTGAATTCTGTTCTGTAATCAACCATGGTGTTCGAATACTTTTTTGAGCGACTGTACATAAGGTTTGTTTTCTTCCTTTCTCTTTAATCGTGAAACTCACAATGTAACATTTATTAGTGAATATAAAACTTAGGTTTTCAACTGAAATAGATTTCATTGGTTATTTAGATATGGTTATTTGTGTTATTAAGATCTTTCCGGGAGTCTTCGAAACGACACTTAAGAGTCATTTCTGCAGATAAGTATAGTCTGTAGTCATTCTGCAAATAAGTCATATGTCTCCCAACAGCTGTTCCAGTGAGGCCCCTCCCCCAACCTTCTCTGAGCCTTCGGGGTCCTCGTGACCTGGCCGTTTAGCCCATTGTCTACAAAAAAAAAAATGCCGATCACATGTAAAACTACCAACTCTGAGCGCTATATGATATCATATGTATTTTATTCTATGCAATTCCAGTCAGATATTCAAATTGATTCTGTTTACATTTAAAAGCATCCAGCTTACAAAGAGGTTTATTCGTATGCATCACAGCGTATTCCTGCTATTATATTCTCTAAAAATTGTTTCAGGATGTTTCTCAACATTTAATAATAAATAAATAAATAAATACCCCGTCAAGCAGCTGCTTACCACAGAGGTGTGACAGGAGCCTGTCAGTGTCATATGCCACAGTAGAAGGTCTGAGAGGATGGCACGCCCTCAGCAGAAAAACGACACAAAACAGCCATGCCGTACCCGGGACTCGAACCCAGGTGTCTTAGATCAGTAGCCAAGCGCGCTAACGACTCAAATTAAAAAAAAATAAATAAATCCTTCTTAAAAAACAATAGGAATAATCTAATTCAATGCACCCAATTCCCGAGAAAACCGTGTAAAAAAATAAACCTTTAAAAAAAAAATACAGTGCATATGAAAAAATAGATATGAAAATCTTTAAATTAATAAAAAACAAATGAATAGTTAAACACATTTTTAATTATATAAATGTTACTTATCTCGTATAAAAGTGTAAGTTAAAATAGAGTGGCAGCATGAGAAATAAGTGAACTCCTAAAATTAGTGCTGCCTGTGAATACGGGTTTAATAATAAAGTAGCAAAAACACCGAGATGACGTCAGGAGTACTGTTTCGTTGTGTTGCCAGTAGATTTTGCATAATATATTACAGGCAGGTTGAAGTTTTAAAAATGCTTTTCTTAATCGTAACAATGTTCCTATTTAAGGTATATTTTTATATTATGTTTCGACCATCTCAGATACGTAAGATGCATTTTTATTTTTCTGCCTACAGAGAAGAAAAATGGTTATATAAAGTTTTGGAGAAGTATAGACGAAACATTGAGAAGCCGTAATAAAAGTTGGAAGTCGCATACTTTGAGTTTCGCATTGCAAGCTTTTTTGAGTAGTTCCACTGGATTTTTTTTTTCTCGCCCTCGTATGATCCACGGAGGAAGTAACCATTCTTTTGTTTTATATATTTTGGGTGAGGTTTTAGTGATGTACTGCGATGTGGAAGGGCTTTACGTAGGCAGCAACCATTTATACGTTTACGTTGAACCGTTAAAGCTTTGAAAATTCCGGTTTTTTAAAAGTCATTTTCACTAAAAAATTTGGTTTTTGCGAGATTTGAAGCTGGAAATTACATACCATTGCACTGTTTCGTTTGAGCTCAAATAACTACGTTTTATTAATTTAATTATAAAACTTTACAGGTTTTACTAACAATTGTGACACCGTGGAGACACCCAATTTATTGAAATTAAATCATCACGGACATGATATGTTTTATAGGATAAGGTCTGCCGCATTACTAAATACAATCTCAAAACATATGCGGTCAGAAGGAGTAAAGATGGAAGAAGCAATGGTCAAGTCGTTAGGTGTCCATGCTGCGAATATTAAATTTTGAGGTTTGAGTCACACTTCGGTCAACGTTAAGATTTAATCCCGTTGTTCTGCGAATGAATAAGGAAACACCAATAGGTTTGCAAAGTCGCTGTGAAGTTAACTCATGGTTGACCAATGCAGGAAATAAATGCTCCGTATAAATCCCCGTCCCAAAAAATAAAAAAAATTATTTCTTATTCTACATGCGGCCCAGTTTATGTTAAATCTTAGGAACGTGAGGCCCGAACGCAACAAGATCCATGTCACATGAAAACTCGTTAAGTAGGTAATGCTGCTGTCCATAAAACTAAAAACCTTCGTTTACTTTCCCCTCAAAATTGAAGAAATTTACTAGTCAGTACATGTTCTGACAGCAAAGAATTACGAATTTCATATGAAATGGAAGCTCGTATGAGGATCCGTGTGTGGGAAACATCCATACCCTGTACATGTTAAACACGCTGTATGCCCTTGATTGGGCTTAGTAGGTAGCGCACCAGGCTTGTAATCTGCAGTTCGCAGATTCGAGTCCCAGCTGGGTCAGCGTTGACACATATCTGTGCACAACTGTCCGCTACTGCCCCGATGGGCTTGGAAAGGCCGTCGTCCGTCAGATGGGACGTTAAGCCGTGGCTCCGTGTCTGGGAGAGGCATACCCTGTGCAAGTTAAAGACACTGGATGGTCTTGACGGGAGGATACCATCTGTCTCCCAACAGGTGTTTCAGTGTGGGTCCCCTCCCCCCCAACCTTCGAGGTCCTTGAGACCTGGCCATTTAGCCCATGGTGTGAAAAATAATGCCGCTCACGGGTAAAACAACCGAACCCTTGAGAGGCGGACAAGCTGGAATTGGCATTTCGAACGTGTCGAGTGTTACCAGTATACTCTGACGATGGTCTTAAATTCGTACCTTACATATATAGTTTTTGTTCGAGATACGTAGAACCAATGCAGGTTTTGTAACCAAAGGAAATTCTCCTTTATTTATTTACTAAAAATGGAATGGAACCCGGCGACCGACGTAGAATGACTTTGGCTAATATTCTAGGAGTACAGCGCTTGGGGGAAAAAAAAAAATGTCAACTGCACGCGGTGTTCCCAGGTGGTCACCCTCCCAAGTACTGACCGCGCCCAAAGCTGCTTAACTTCGGGGATCAGACGAGAACCGGTGCTTTCAGCTTGGTATGGCCGTTGACATTCCAATTCTTTCTTATCTGCCTTATAAAGTTACTCGCATTATCAATAACGGAACAATTCTTAAAAATCAGTTATTAAATGGCGTGGAATAGTGCTAAAGGATTTCCTTCACGATATAGTATTTCATAGATTTATATAAATAAGTAAAAAAAAATAAATACCCCCTCAAGCACCTGTTTGCCACAGAGGTCTGACAGCAGCCTGTCAGTTTACATGCCATAGTAGATGTTCCGAGAGGATGGCAGGACCTCAGCCAAAAAACAACATGCACATTCATGCCTTACCAGGGACTCGAACCCAGTTCCATTGGGTCACTAGCGAAGCGCGTTACGCACTCGGTATATTTAAAAAAAAAATTTTAATACTTACTGATTCGTTTTAAAATGTTTAAATTTAAACTTTTTACGGTGGTTAATATAGAATTCATATTAACATTTTTTTCGACATAATAGCGTACAATTAAACGTAACACAGAAAAGTAATAAATAAATAAATACCCCCTCAAGCAGCTGCTTGCCACAGAGGTGTGACAGGAGCCTGATAATTATTTACATTTCATCACCCTACTTCTGCGACCCGTCCGAAGAGAGTAGACTTAATTACTTTCACAGAGCAAGTTTGTTTTTCACTTCTTTGTTTGTTTCAACGACCGAGAGGCCATTTCCTACAACGCCGTGGCCTACCAAACCAAAGGTTTCTGAAACTCTAAACATTTCTCAAGAATCTGCGTAAGTGAAAATATCTGATCCACACATCCCTTACCTCTTTCTGAATCCACATTGCTCATAACGCAATTGCCTGTCAACCAGATTCTTAATTCTATTAAGCACAATCATGGAAAGAACTTTACCTGGAGCAGAGATTAGGCTGATACCCCTATAGTTATCACAAGCACTGCGATCACCTTTTTTGAAAAGAGGGATAACAATAGCTCTGGTAAAAACCTTACCATGCCTTTATCATAAAAGATATTCAGAATTTCGGTCATCCAAGTGGTAACCGAAACATTCCCAGTTCTGAGCATTTTTGTAGTAATTTCATCTATCCCTGGGGATTTATGAAGTTTAAGCTAAGTAACCTATCATGGTAAGTTTTGGCTATCACTGGGTCTTTCAGATGCTTCAGTATTAAAAGCAATTTTTTTAACCCTAGCACAAAACTTTTTAAGTTTAAGTTGCAAGACACTTTTAACAAGATAAAGGTCAGATCCAATTTCAGTTCCCCTATATGACCTGGTATTCCTAACAGAACTAGCCCATTTGATGTTAATTAATATATAATCAGTCATATTCTTATGCAGCCCATCGGGTGAAACCCATGTGTACTTATCTATGTCGCAGTGTTTGTAATAATTGTTAGTTATTCTGAATCCATTGAGTTTAGTTACCTGCAGGAGATGCTGCCCATTGCAGCTACCTATACCAAAAGGGCCTATTACTCCTCCCCAAAGGTCAGAGTCAGTATCAACTTTGGCATTGAAGTCACCAAGAACAAGGGTAATATCTCCTTTCTTGACAGAATTCAAAATATCCTGAAGTTGTTCATAAAATGCGTTTGGTTGCGTTGTTTTATCTCTGACCGGTAGTTATTTGCACACAAGGGTCTAAATGGCGACGTCATAAAGAACCAGAGGGATCAGTTTAGGTTGCGGGAAGGTGACCGAATGGAACAGCTGTTACGAGACAGATGGTAACCTCCCATCCAACGTTTTATTTAATCTGCACAGGGTATGATACATACAGAATTTGTACACTATTTTCTTGTGGTTTTCACCAGTTTTTATTTTAACAATATAAGTTTTTACGGCATTTTGGTATTTTTACGCTTATGACATCATCTCCTTGAATTTATATATATAATAGAGCAGTGGTTCTGAAAACCTTTTATGCCTCACGTACCTGCTGGAAATGTGCATGTTACTGGCGTACCCGATGAATCGATAAAGAAAACTATAGTTATAAGAATGGGAATAAAATAAAACATATATATATACACACATTCTTTATTGTAAAATTTTGAATGAAAATATCATTACCAGATTTATTCCGGATATCGGAACAATCTTCCGATGTGTGTCGTTTTTAAATAGTTCCGTTTATACGAAAGTTGTTAAAGCTAAAACTAATTCGTGACGGAAATGAAAATTACGAAACGAAAGGCGTATCCGGTTGGACGATTCGAAAAGCATTGTTGTGTCATCGATTCTTTAGGATGGAAGCCGTTTTATTCGATTCTCTTTCATCGTGAAAGGTTAATTATTTTTTTAAAAGTGTCATCGTATGATGAGAACTGTTTTCGATGCATTGTAACAGTTACTAGTGAATATAGAACTTAGTTTTCAACTGAAATAGATTTCACTGGTTATTTAGATATGGTTATTTGTGTTATTAAGAACTTTCCGGGAGTCTTCGAAAAGACACTTAGGAGTCATTTCTGCAGATAAGTTTGGTCGAAATAGGATTTCATCAATTACGAATAGTTATGGAATACAACGGACTCGTTTATGACGGCATCATACTGTTGCAAGTAACGTTCACTTCAGTGAACTCTTATTACGACGGATGTTATGCAAATATGACTTTACAGAAACCATCGGTGTTCGCTTTTCTAACCGATATAACGATGGGGTGTTTAACGTAAAGTTTTTTTTTTTTTCAAATTAAAACCTACCAGTTTGGCTTTAAAGAAAATAAATATATAAACAATTCTTAAATATTTTTTGACTATTAACCATAAAATTACCTAGCCTTATTAATGAACTGTATAAAACACAGAGATGACGTCATCAACGCGGTTTCGACTGCTTTCAGAGATAAATCGTATGGTATGCACGTATGGAAAAAGCATTTCTAATGTGTCATCAACGCCATACAAGAAAAATATAAATCGAAAGAAACATTCATATTCCAATATTCATCTCAATACATTTTTTCTCCTGAGGTCAATCGCAACACGTAGGTCAATGATCAAAAAATCGGAAACATTTCCGTAATACCTCAGTAGCAAAATAACAGACCGATCTCAAGAACTTATACAATATCATTTGCATTTCACATCTGTAACACCTACACAAGATATCTAAATGTCGTTAAAATTACCCCACCAATCACTCTAAATCGGAATATTTATTGACATAGTCTACCTTTAGCATAAAGAGAATTTTTTTTTTTGAACACTTGAAACATTGAAGAAAACGTTTATGGTGCCATGCAATTCCTTTCCTAATTTTCTATATTATTATACCATGACGTGCACATAAGTGTTAATTTTGATTTGTCAGCCACAACAGAAATATTAATCTTGATATTATTATTCGTAAAAAAAAAAAAGTTTTTACCGAAAATGAATTTTCAAAGCTTTAACGATGGGTAATCATATGAATGGCTGCTACGAACTAAAAAGCCCTGCAATATCGCAGTCCATCACTAGAATCTCACCCGAAATATATTTAATACAAAAATTGTTTATACCCTCTACCTCCTTGCCACTGTGGATGGTAGTAGCGTAAGACAAATCTTCCCGTGGATTTCTCATCATACAGAAAAAATCTTTTTCGAACTTCCAACTTTTCACTACGGCTTCGCAATGTTTCGTCTGTACCTCTACGTACCTTACACAAGCATTTTCAATTTTCTCTAGAAAATTATTTATTACGTAACAGGTACATCGAAATATTTCACTTTTCAGATATTCGTTCCCCTAAAGTAGCAATATTATGATTTACAAAAACATTTGTAAAACTTGAATATGCATCTAATATACAAAATGTACTGACAACACAAGAGTACTGCGGAAGTCACCTCGCTGTTTTACCTACTTTATTTCTAACCCTTATTCACATGCGGCACTAATTTTAGTGAATTCACTTATTTCCGATGCCTTAAAACCTTTAAAAAAAAAAAATTACAGTGCATATGAAAAAATAGATCTGAAAATCTTTAACTATTAATTTTATTTTTATTAATTTAAACACATTTTTCATTATATAAATGTTACTTATCTCGTATAAAAGTGGAAGTTAAAATAGGAAAATGGCGGATTATGAGAAATAAGTCAACTCCTAAAATTAGTGCTGCCTGTGAATACGGGTTAAATGATAAAGTAGGAAAAACACCGAGATGACGTCAGCAGTACTGTTTTGTTTGTGTTGCCAGCAGATTTTGTATAATATATTACACGCAGTTAAAGTTTTAGAAATGCTTTTCTTAATCATAATAATGTTGCTTACCTAGACAGCAACCATTTATACGTTTACGAACTGTTAAAGCTTTGGAAATTCCGGTTTTTGAAAAGTCGTTTCCGGTAAAAACTTAGGTTTTTGCGAGTAATCTCAAGATTAATATTATTTTTTTTGCCCAGAAATGAAAATTAAAAGTTATGCGCACGTCGTGGTGTAATAAGATAGAAAAATAGGAATGGATTGGCATCGCACCTAAAGGGTTTTGCCGAACGTTTGCAGTGTTTTAAAATTTACGTTTATGGTCAATAAATATTTCGTTCTAGAGTGAATGGTGGGGTAAAACTTATTTATTGAGAGACGAATTAAACAGTTGCAATTATATTTCTATAAATAGGAATTGACTACGAAATATTTGTGTTGACACGAAATAGGGTTCCCATTAATTGTAGCTATGGAAATGAACTACGTTATTTGCGTTTTTAGGGTTAAGAACGATAGGATAATTTTACAAATGCCGAGATGGAAAATAATTATTCGGTGGAATACACTAATTATTTTATGAAGAGTAAAACTGAAATCTAAACGTGATTTGAAGTTTCATGTCAACTTTGCGTTTAATATTTTGTTTTTTGCGTGTTAAATATTCCAGCGTTCGTGATTTATATATTACGGCAACCAACGTTTTTATATTCGATATTACACGTAGGTCGTACAGATGTGAGCGATATCTAATGCAAATGACATCGAATAAGATATTTTGCTACTAAGGTATTATGCCAATGTCACCTTTCATTTCGTCCATCAGATAGGTATTGTGAGTGACTTCAGGAGAAAATATGATTTGGAAAATGTATTGAACTGAATAATCAACTGTGATTTCACAATATAGTTTTGTTGTATGGCTTTCACGAGACGCTGATAATGCTTGTCCTCTTCACATTATAGAAATTATGCTGTAAAGTAACCGCGTTGCTGATGTCATCTCTGTGTTTTCTCCAATTTCTTATTATTAAGGCGCAGCCCCGGGTAACGCATGGATGTTCGTGTTGTTTCTGCTGAGGTCCTGCCATCCTCTCAGATCTACTGTGGCATATAAACTGACAAGCTCCTGTCAGACCTCTGTGGCAAGCAGCTGCTTGAGGGGGTATTTATTATTATATTTATTATTTACACATATTTTAGTTTGCTTATTTATGGCAATACGTAGCTCTTACACGGTACACGTGGGATATTTTATCCTTTAACAAGTCTAGGCAGGGAAAGTTTTCGTTATTCGATTAATTTTGGTTATTTGATGGCGATCCCCACTGCTACGTTATGTTGGGTTGTTTTACCTCTGAGCGGCACTTTTTTGCACACCATGGGCTAAATGGCCAGGTCACATGGACCCCAAAGGCTCGGAGAAGGTTGGGGGAGGGGACCCACTGGAACAGCTGTTGGGAGAGAGATGGTAGCCTCCCGTCAAGGCCATCCAGCGTGTTCTTTAACGTGCGCAGGGTATGGCTCTCCCGCACACGGGGCCACGGCTTAACGTCCCATCCGACGGACGGCGGCATTTCCAAGCCCATCGGTGTCCCCTACTGACCGTGGGCAAGGCGGGGAATTTTGCGGAGATAAATCTCAACGCTGACCCAGCTGGGACTCGAACCTGGGAACTACAGATTACGAGCCTGCCGCGCTACCGACTGAGCCACCCACGCCCCACGTTATGTTGGATAATATTCGTTCCTGTAATATTCACTAAATGGCTTCGGCCAGGTACGAGAAATGGTGAGAAAGGAAGCTTAAAGAAACAGAACTTTGTTGCGGATATGGAGAGGTGTCACTTCCTTCGAAGTCGGAAAACAATTAAATCAACAATGTTATTTTCAGACGTCAGCAAAGAATTATTACGATTACTTTCAAACAGTATACAGTTAATGAAATCTGTTGAAGTGAAACGTACGTAGTACCGTCGACATTTTTCAGTTTTCTTCTAGGCGCGCTGGCAACGTGCATGGCGCTAATCAAAAAACAAAAAGGCGATGCAGAAGGCAGGCAAAAGACCTGCCTACCTCTGAGCGGCACTTTTTTGCACACCATGGGCCAAATGGCCAGGTCACATGGACCCCGAAGGGTGAGAGAAGGTTGGGGGAGGGGACTCACTTGAACAGCTGTTGTGAGACAGATGGTAGCCTCCCGTCAAGGCCATCCAGCGTGTTCTTTAACGTGCACAGGGTATGTCTCTCCCGCACACGGTTTAACGTCCAATACGACGGACGGCGCCCTTTCCAAGCCCATCGGTGTCCCCTACTGACAGTGGGCAGGGCAGGGAATTTTGCGGAGAAAAATCTGAACGCTGAACCAGCTGGGAGTCGAACCTGGGAACTACAGATTACGAGCCTGGCGCGCTACCGACTGAGCCACCCCGCCCCCGTCTCCACGGTGTCAGATTGTTAATAAAACCAGTGAAGTTTGATAATTAAATTAATCAATCCCAGTTATTTAAGCTGAAACGTTATAGTGGAATTGTATGTAATTTCCGGCTTTGATATTAAATTGCATTCGCATATTTTAAATATTAACGTTTCTGAAATATTATAATATTACTATTAATCCTTCCTAAATGTAGTTCGATTCTTGTTTAGGTAAAATTTACGTGGTCTATGAACTTTATTCTAAATATACGTAATAAAATATATTATGGAAAAGAAGAAATGAATTGAGAGTAAAATTTGACACTGAAGTGAAAGCGAATACATGGTTGCTATCGTAACTAAGGGCGCCACGTGTGAAGCTATCTAGGTGCACGTGCCATTGTAACATATTTGACCAATCGTAGAAGAGGAACACGAAGAACCGTTGGGAAAGGCGGGAAGCAGGAAATATTTCATTAGAAACAAAATTAACGCCACCTAGAGGAATTTATTTCATTTAGCAATAATTGTATGTGTTTAAGTACATAAGTTATATTTATGCATTCATGTTTCAAAACTTTAATGAACACTATTTGAATATTACCACATATAGTATGCTGGAATATAAATTTAGGACATCTTTTTGGGTGAGGGGAAATGTGAATTTTTTTTTTTGTTACGGTTCAACTTATTTGGACTTCCGACCTGAAATTTCGCACTGCAAACTGGACCTTAACCTGAAACTTTCTGTGAAAATTTCGAGCGTGTACATTGATTTCCCCGATGAGTTATGACTGCCAGAGACAGGTAGTAAATGCCACTCCGCAACTCGCTAAGTTATGACGCTGTATTCCGTATCATCTCATTGGGATAAAATTTACGAACAATAATAGGTTTTAAAACACAAAAAAATACGCTTGATAATTAAGAGACATTAGGAAAACTATTTTATTTTACTACTTCAACTGATGCAGTATTTAATTAGTAACGCAAGTTCGGATGTTTAATAGCAGCGATATCTGTTTATTTAGTCTGAAACCCTAAAAGAAACAAGTTTAAAGGAAGGGAGAATGGAATAATCTACCTTTCATTGGGCACAGCGATAAATATGCTTCGGTTTCCATTTCTATTTAAGTACGGAACTCATAAAGAATCCTCAGCGTTGAGATTTATCTCCGCAAAACTCCCCGCCCTTCCCACGGTCAGTACTGGACACCGATAGGCTTGGAATACATTATTCACAATATAAAATTATCCATAACAGCAACATAATTTTAACGAATTTCTGTATTACAGACTACACAGGGATTAAGTGCTTAGCCGAGGAGTGATTTCATACCCTAAACATTTAACCTCTAATGATTATTTTATTTCCTAATCCAAAGAGGCTTAACGTGTTAGGGAAAAGAGTGAAAATATCTTCCTAAATATAATAAAGGAATAAAAAAAACACCCCCTCAAGCAGCTGCTTGCAACAGCGATCTAACAGGAGCCTGTCAGTTTCCCCGCCATAGTCGAAGGTCTGTGAGGGTGGTGACCCCTTTAATTACTTTAATACGCCATATATTAGATATGCGTTTGGTTGGGTTGTTTCATCTCTGAACGGTAGTTATTTGCACACAAGGGTCTAAATGGCGACGTCATAAAGAACCAGAGGGATCAGTTTAGGTTGCGGGAAGGTGACCGAATGTTATGAGACAGATGAAAAAATAGGAGATTGGTTCCAGACGTGAAAAAAAACAACATACCCCCTCAAGAAGCTGCTTCCCACAGAGATCTGACAGGAAGCTGTCACTTTACATACCATAATAGAAAGTCTGTGAGGATGACAGGTCCTCAGCACAAAAACGACACGTACGTCCATGCCTTACCCGGGACTCGAACCCAGGTCCCTTAGACGTGAAAACCGAATACAAATGAGTTGTTTTCAAACAAGTGATATCAAAATCTTGAAGTCTTTATTTCATTTTTATTAATTTTAAGACATTTTTAATTTCATAAACTTAGTAGTTTTCAAATTAAAACCAACCGGTTTGGTTTTAAAGAAAAGAAATATATAAAGAATTCTTCAATATTTTTTGGGTTTTTTTTATCTTTGTAGTTTTTTTTTTTAACTCAGTCGGTAGCGCGCTAGGCTCGTAGTCTGTAGTTCCCAGGTTCGAGTCCAAGCTGGGTCAGCGTTGAGATTTATCTCCGCAAAATTCCCCGCCCTGCTCACGGTCAGTAGGGGACACCGGTGGTCTTGGAAAGGATGCCGTCCGTCGGATGGGGCGTTAAGCATTGGCCCCGTGTGTGGGAGAGCCATATCTTGTGCACGTTAAAGAACACGCTGGATGGCCTTGACGGAAGGCTACCATCTGTCTCCCAACAGCTGTTCCAGTGGGTCCCCTCCGCCAACCTTCTCTGAGCCTTCGGGGCCCATGTGACCTGGCCATTTAGCCCATGGTGTGCAAAAAAGTGCCGCTCAGAAGTAAAACAACCCAACCTATTAGATTATCTAAATATTGTTTCAGGATGTTTCTGAAGGGTAAAATAATTCATTTATACTACAGGAAATAAATGATCTAAATAAATGCACCAAATTCTGTTTTAAATTTTTAAACGGTAAATAGGTTCCGGAAAAAAACGTGTAAAAAAAAAATTCTAAAACAAAACACAGTGCATATGAAAAAATAGAAGATTGGTTCCAGACGTGAAAAAAAAAACATACCCCCTCAAGCAGTTGCTTGCCACAGAGATCTGATAGGAACCTGTCAGTTTATATGCAAGTGTTAGTTTAATTATCTTTATAACTTTAAACACATGAGAGACCAAGACTAACGTATATTGCAGATAAAAATGAGGGGAATTCCCAGAACTCAAAGTTACCATTTTTTCTAAATGGTTTCGTAGTTTTTCGATCAAATGGAAAATAAAATGCATTAAAATGTTGAGTTGTTTTACCTCTGAGCGGCTCTTTCTTACACACCATGGGCTAAATGGCCATGCCACATGGACCCCGAAGGCTCAGAGAAGGTTGGGGGATGGGACCCACTTGAATAGCTGTTGTGAGACAGATGGTAGTCTCCCGTGAAGGCCATCCAGTGTGTTCTTTAAAGTACACAGGGTATGGTACTTTTTTGAAAACCATGGGCTAAATGGCCATGCCACATGGATCCCGAAGGCTCAGAGAAGGTTGGTGGAGGGTCCTCACTGGAACAGCTGTTGGGAGACAGATGGTAGCCTCCCGTCAAGGACATCCAGCGTGTTCTTTAACGTAAACAGGGTATGGTACATTTTTGCAAACCATGGGCTAAATGGCCAGGTCACATGGACCCCGAAGGCTCAGAGAAAGTTGGGGGAGGCTAAACAGCTGTTGTGAGACAGATGATAGCCTCCCGTCAAGGCCACCCAGCGTGTTCTTTAACGTAAACAGGGTATGGTACTTTTTTTGCAAACCATGGGTTAAATGGCCATGCCACATGGACCCCGAAGGCTCAGAGAAGGTTGGGGGAGGGTCCTCACTGGAACAGCTGTTGGGAGACAGATCATAGGCTCCCGGCAAAGCCATGCAACGTGTTCTTTAACGTGCACAGTGTATGGCTTTTCCGCACACGGGGACACGGCCTAAGATCCCATCCGACGGATGGTGACACGGCCTAAGATCCATCCGACGGCCTTTCCAAGTTTATCGATTAGTAGAACTAATGGTTGGACGAGGAAAAAAAAATTCTTTGCTTAATTTTTGATTTCTTCATTTTCGTATTTGTCGTTACAGTAGGCGTAGAAATATATCTATATCGTAAATGATCAAACGGCAGTTTTTTTTTATGTACAGGTTTTCACATCTATTTGACCCATTACCGCCTGTCTGGATAGCCTTCTACAAAAAGAGCGAAAATAGATATGCCTAAACAAGCAATTCCATTCATTGGTTTAAGATAACTTAAAGTTAATTTATTTTAATAACATTCAAAATAATTTACTTATTAAGATTTTATTTAAATGTTTCCGAATATTTTAAAAATATTTCAAATAACTAGCAGTTAATATTTTAGGATTAGAAATTCTTTTTGATTTACACACTTTGTTTCTGAAATATATTGTAAAAATTAAAGTGGGAACATTGGACATTCTCATTCTACTGGGTGACGTCACTTCCGTGTTTTCGCGATATCGTTTGTAATCCTTATTTAACCGCTGTATTCTTCTAGTAATTTAACTTTTAATTTATATTCACACGTTATAGTTTTTATTCTGTGGAAGTCATACAATCTGTAGCTGAATTTCTTATCACTGTGGTAAATAATAATTATTGATGACACATTTGAAATTTCGGTACGAGAATAGATAGTTTCGTCGCTGCAGTGTAAAATTTTACCTTTAGGCCTTTGTAATTACTTTACGAGTTATTTGTTTCGCAGAGTTGCCTGGTATAGCTCTGTGCTGTCCAACTGCTTCTTCGGCTCTGTCATCCAAAGATTATTATCAGGAGCTAACTGATCCTTTACACGTTTATTAAGCTCTCTATAATGTTTTCTATTAGAATTAATATTGATTCAGGACATTCCTGTAGTTCTTTCTTTCTAAAATAAACTCAAGTGCCTTGTCACTCGGATAATTATGCGTCCTCTGTTTCATTTTACGTAAGAGTACCTGTTAGTTTGCAAAAAAGTCTATTTTAGGTGGTCACATTTTTCCTGAACTTAAGTAGCAAGTAAACCACGACTGTCATAATGAGTAAGTAACCTATCATGATAAGATGTACTCTAATTAGGTCTTTCACAGCTTCATAATTAAAGGTAAATTTTTTAACCTTAACACAACACTTCTTAAGTTTAAAACGCAAAACGCTTTTAACAAGATAATGGTCAGATCCAATTTCAGCTTCCGAATATGACCTGTTCTTTGTAACAGAAGTAGTCCATTTGCTGTTAATTAATATATAATCTACAAAGTTCTTATGCAGCCCATGAGATGAAACCCACGTGTACTTATGTATGTCGCGGTGTTTGTAATAAGTGTTAGTTATTGTAAAACCATTGAGGTTAACATTGACATTGACGTCACGAAGAACAAGGGTAACATCTCATTTCTTCACAGAATTCGAAATACCTTGAAGTTGTCTGTAAAACCTATTTTCTCATCGTCATCGGCATTCAAAGTGGTGGCATAACAGTAGATAAGTTTGAAGTCCTTAACCCTTGTCTGTAATTTTGCTGTAAAGAACCTTTCATTAATATCCTAGGAGAGCATCACTAGCGTCTCATGCCTTGGTGATGTTTATTCTCTTTCTTCACCGAAAATTTCAGATAGTCACGGTGAATCCGAAAAACTTTTGAAAGAGGTACTAGGTTAAAAGGAATGCATCTTATTTCTCGTCTATAATTTTTAGTAAATTTGGTATACAAGATATCGAAAAATATTAGTGCGGAAGAGGAAACAAACTCCTCTGTTGGGAATACGAAACAATGTAAATGTCACTTCCTCCGGATTGTGTAAACAATGCATTCTGAAACGTCACTCTCCGATGTCATTCGCCTCTTATTGAATTCGTCCAACGCTTTTGTCGCTGTTCCATTAGTCGCGTTAGCTATTAAAATATGGCGAAGAAGTCATCCTATTTTGAGGGTCTGTAATTATCAGAGCTTTGCCTATCGCGAACAGATTCGAGTATAATAAGGAGCCACAGACAAGGTCCTTGCGGTTGATAAATAACGTCAGCCTGTCCTTCCGTAACTTAGATCTCTGGTGGTCGAAAAGTTTCAGCTAAAGCCAGTTAAATAATATTCGTGAAGTGTTTGTGGTTCTTTTATATTTTCCTTCAGGTAAGTAATTTTGTAATGAATAATTAGTTAAGAGTATAGGTAATCTAATTCTACAGTTTTTAGCCTAAGAGCTATGAAATTTCGGACGGTTTCGAACCAACAAATAGTACGCAGCACATTATTCTGATTATGGGACATAAAATTGATAGCTAAGCGCTATTTGACGTGTCGACCACTTTATTTTGGCTCGTCATACGGACATTATTCATTTCCTATGCTTTTCACACACCCTACGGAACGGCAACAGAATTTCCTTGTTATGCCAGTGAGAAACGTTACTTGGAAGCTCTAAAATATGCATTTAATGGAAAAATGTCACTGATGATAAATTAAAGATCATAATCAAATATTTTTTTTAAATATCGGTTTTAAAAAACATTGTTTTAGTTATATAAAAATATTGTTTAGTCTTCAGTGGTATGCCAGTGAGAAACTGGAATTATTATTTCAGCAGGTAAATTAGAATTACTAATCCTATCGCGAAAATACGGACATGACGTCATCTATCGTATGTCCAAGTGTTGCCACCATAATTTCTATAAGATCTTTCAAAACCAAAGTATGTATAAATCGAAAAGAATTTCTAATCCTAAAATATTAACTGGTAGTAGTTATTTCCTTTTTTTAATTTTGGTAAATATTTTTATAATATTCTGAAATATTTAAATAAAATCTTAATAAGAAAATTATTTTGAGTGTTATTAAAATAAGTTAACTTTAAGTTATCTTAAACCAATGAATGGAATTGCTTGTTTAGGCATATTTATTTTCGCTCTTTTTGTTGAAGGCTGTCCAGACAGGCGGTAACTAGGTGGCTTTCACGAAACGCGTTTCCCTATGGTGTCCAACGAGAAATTCCTAGATCGAGGCTAGGTGTGAATCTCTTACGTATGTCATAGGCAACTTTGTCCTTAGGGGTAAAGAACGGTTTTTCCTGTGTTCACAAAGAACAACTCTGTGGTTTAATCTAAGGCTTCTATTACACGTTTCGCTGTACTGTACATTACCTTCTTCTTAGCTCTGAGCAATGCGTTTCCGTGTAGTGGGTAAATTATATATTTATCGCCACGTTGACATTTCTTGGGCTCGTTACGTCACCCTATCAGCTCGATATATCTGTTGCGAATATGAGACGTTGGTTTCAAACTTCGTCCACGATAATGGGCAAATACATCTGAAAGCATGTACATAAAAATACTGCCGTTTGATCATTTACGATATAGAACTATTTATACGCGTACTGTAACGACGAATGGCGAAATGAAGAAATCAAAAATTAAGCAAAGAATTTTTTTTCCTCGGACAACCATTAGTCCTACTGACCGAGCCTAAATGAAAGGGGTGGTTTCTGGTCGACAGCGACAAATAGCGTTTAACTATAAAATTTATATCTCATAATCAGATTAATGTGCTGTACAGTAGCTCTCGGTTGAAATTTCATAACTCTCGTGTTAAAAAGTGGAAAATTACACTACCTCTACTGTAAATTAATTATTCAGTACAAAGTTACTTACCTGAAAGAATTTATAAACGAACCACCAACACTTTATGAATATTATTAAACTTGATTCACCTGATATTTTTTCGAACAGCAGAATGGTGGTTTAGAGAAGGGAATAGGGAATACAGTCCGTGTGTATTTTTTAATCGCATAGACCTTGCCAATGATTGCTTATTACACTATAATGTGTTCCCGGCTATGCAAAGGTCCAAAAATATGAAAAAAAGAAAAACTCAAATTATATCAATTATTATTCGCCAATCTATAATTATTCGTACGGGCAACATGGCGAAACCAACGGAGTCTCTCTCTGCAAAATATGCTGCTTAAAGGAGGTTGCAAACTCCTTTGCCTAACCTGATCATTAGTTTCAAAGTTGAACCACCTAATGCCCAAGATACTGCGTATGCATCTGGAATCAAAAGCATCTAGTTTCCTGTTTTCTTGTTTACAAAGTGTCCAAGTTTCACTACCGTAACTAACCCTAGAAAGAACCAAACTATTATACAGTCTAATTTTAGTCTTTAGGTGTATACGCCTATTTCTCCACACTCTACATAGGTTCTTAAAAGTCCCGGCAGCAATCCCTATTCGTCTGTTAATCTCGTGCCGCACATCACCATTATCTGTTAGATAGCTCCCAAGATAATTAAACTGTGATACCTGCTCAAGACTACAACCATTCAGATTAACTGAATCACAGCCTGCCTGACCAATTTTCATCACTTTAGTTTTCTCTCTGTTTATAACCAAACTTACTCTACTTCCAGTCTCATCAACAGCTCGAATGAAAGAGTTCATCTCATCAACATCTTTTGCCAAAAGGGCTAAATCATCAGCCTAATCTATATCAGAAATTTTCGTACCTCCAGTCCATTAAAGGCCAAAATCTTTCCCTTGAAGTGAATTTCGCATAACGTAATCAATAACCAATATAAAGATAAAAGGCGACAAAATGGACTCTTGTGGAACAGCAGAAGTAATGCTAAAGCAATTGCTACAAGCCTTACAAGCTTTCACACACGACTCAGTGTTATTATAGAGAGTTTTCAGTATGTTAACTAACTTGTCACGTATACCATATGATCTCACAATCAAGTACAAATCATGACGATCAACAGAGTCGAAAGCCTTTTGGAAATCAACAGAGCTACCAACCAAAGGTTTTGGAAACTCTAAACATTTCTCAAGAATCTGCGTAAGTGAAAATATCTGATCCACACATCCCTTACCTCTTTCTGAATCCACATTGCTCATAACGCAATTGCCTGTCAACCAGATTCTTAATTCTATTAAGCACAATCATGGAAAGAACTTTACCTGGAACAGAGAGTAGGCTGAAACCCCTATAGTTATCACAAGAACTGCGATTACTTTTCTTGAAAATTGGGATAACAATAGCTCTGGTAAAATTCTTAGGAACCATGCCTTTATCATAAAAGATATTCAGTTTTTCAGTCATCCAAGTGGTAACCGAAACATTCCCAGTTCTGAGCATTTCTGTAGTAATTTCGTTTACCCTTGGGAATTTATGAGGTTTAAGTTTAGAAACATCCAAAATAAATTCAGATTGTCTTATAGGGCCACCATTAAAGGCATCAATGCATGTATCATCATTCGAAAAAATGATGAAGAACTAACCGCATTGTTTAGAACATCACTGAAATGCTCAGCCCATCTAGCCATGAGATACTATAACCTTACCTTGTTTATGCTTCAATCCCTGTATACCTGTCTGTTTTTCACCACACAAAACATTAACTATCTGGTACAGCTCTCTGGTGTTGTGCTGTCTAACTGCTTCCTCGGCTTGTCAGTCAAACCATCATGCCAAAGATTCTTATCAGCAGCTAACTGATCTTTTACACGTTTATTAAGTTCTCTGTAATGCTTTCTATTAGGACTAGTAGGGTATTGGATCAAGGACATTCCTGAAGTTCTTTCTTTCCAAAATAAGCTCAAGTGCCTTATCACTCAGATAATTCTGCCCTCCATTGTTCCTTTTTTCCTAAAAGAGTACTGTTAGTGTCCAAAAAAGTCTGTTTAAAGTGGTCCCATTCATCCTCAACTTCAGTAGTAAGCATACCATGACTGTCATAATGACTAAGTAACCTATCACGGTAAGCTTTGGCTATAACTGGGTCTTTCAGAGCTTCAGTATTAAAAGTAAATTTTTTAACCCTAACACAACAATTTTTAATTTCAAGTTGCAAGACACTTTTAACAAGGTAATGGTCAGATCCAATTTTAGCTCCCCTATATGACCTGGTATTCCTAACAGAACTAGCCCATTTGCTGTTAATTAATATATAGTCAATCATATTCTTATGCAGCCCATCGGATGAAACCCATGTGTACTTGTGTATGTCGTGGTGTTTGTAATAAGTGTTAGTTATTCTGAATCCATTGAGTTTACTTACCTGGAGGAGACGTTGCCCATTGCCATTGCAGCTACCGATGCCAAAAGGGCCAATTACCCCTCCCGAAAGGTCAGAGTTAGTACCAACTTTGACATTGAAGTCACCAAGAACAAGGGTAATATCTCCTTTCTTGACAGAATTCAAATATCCTGAAGTTGTCCATAAAACTTATCCTTCTCATCCTCATCCTCGGTGGGGGCATAACAGCCTATAACATTCAAGTCTTTAACGCTTGTCTGAAATTTTGCTGTAAGAAGCCTTCCATTAATGCACTCATATCCTAGAAGAGCATCACTAGCGTGTCTGGTGAGAAGCAGACCCCCGCCTTGCTGAATCTTATTGTCGTCCTCCCTTAAAATTTTCTTTTTATGAATCTGACCTTTATCTGTCGATTTGCTCTCTTGCAAGCCGAGAATATCTAAATTACAATGGTGGAATTCTTGTGTGAGAACATTAAGAGAGTAAGCTCTGTGCAGAGTCCTCACATTCCAACTACCTATGGAGAGAAAATGGTTAGTGGGATGTTTAAAGAAACTATGTTTATTGAGAGAGAGAATGCCGAGAATATCAAACAGCCCCCTAATCGCAGACATGTTCCCCCACCACTAAAGGCTCAAGTCATCTACACTGGAAGACTTCCTCCAATGTAGAATTTGACGATGCCAATAGAAGCAAAGAGTTCAGGTGGCTGCGATGACCTCTGCTCAGGATTATCCACCAGCTGATAAACATATCCTGTGAATCTATTCACTTGGGGCTGTCAACCCAGAAACAAACAGAAAACATAGCGGAAGATCATCCCTCCACAGAAGCCCACCAGTGCAGCAAAATCAGGATCCATAATCAAGCTCAGAGCCATATATCTGTCCAGTCCAGTGGGTATATGGTCAGCACCTGGACCCTGTGTGGTTGACCACTCCTCAGTAGGGTGGAAAAATGAGAAAAGTAGCCATAGTTGTCGAGATCAGTAGGCCACACTGATCTGGCAGCCCTTCCCTTCCGTTAACTTCCACAAGAGAGTATCTCTTTTGAAAGGTCCCCCACATTTCCACCCCGCTAAGAACCCATTGAAATTCTTCTCAATTTACATAAATATCACGGCACTTTCAACATAAGGAAAACTTTAAAACATATTACTATCGACTAAATTAAAACCGTTTTCTCGAATTCTTTAGAATACACCACTGTACACTATTCATGAGACAAAATCATATTAACTCCAACATTGCCACCAAATACACCTGAACAGTAGAAATATCAAATACCCTATATATATATACACACAACATACCGAGAGGAAAAATATAAATACTTAAAAAGAAAGAAACCAATCCTGCTATTCTTAAAGAGATTTTCTCCAAACCTCAATTAGAAGTTTAGAAAACACAGCTCAAAGCTAAACTCTATAAATTACACAGATTCAATTATTTTTAAACCTCTTAACAGGAAAGGAAATTAAAAAAAGAATCAACAATAAACTATATTCAAGTGAGCTACGTAACTCATAACTTATGATCATTTCCGCTTCCTTTCTGCTAAACTGTCACTTTACATTATCAGATTTAAACATCATTCGAACATGGAATTTTTTCTCACCAAATATCTACAGTTGATTAATCATTTCACCGTCTAATACAGAAAATAAATCACATCAGATCTACATATTATGAAATTAAAATCTTGTAAATAATCTCTGTCATATCAACTTCATCTTACACCTAAAATATGTTCATATTTGCAATAATACTACACATACGTTGCTACTTTGACGAAAGAATATCATGCACTTCCGGTTATAGCGATATAATTGTTGGAAATTTTAGTATTTCCGGCTACGCGTAGAAGATTAAGCAGAGGTTTGGTTTCCGAATATAAAAAATAGACCTGGGATTTTAAGACGTATACCTGATTTGAAAACCATATATTGCGATAACAGACGTTATATAGCGAATGGTTAGTCACAGCGAGGTAATTATCAGAGTTTATAATTCAAATAGGAAAGGGGGATATGTTTTCAACAGGATTCTGAATAGAAAGTAGTTGATTATGAATTAATACAAAGTCTGAAGATTAGATATAACACTGTGACTTTTAAAATTTTTTTATATTTAGATTATTCATTGTGAATAATTTATTTTGAAATTTTTCATTGTCAATTATCATTGATTATTCATTGTCAATAATTTATTTTGAAATTTTGTGAGGTTTCGTAATTAGTAGGGTAAATCCGGTCTTGGGATATTAATTCAACGTTACATCATACTGGGCGATCCTTCTCGAGGTTTTCCAAAATGCAATTTAAATTCGAGTTTTGAATATCGAAAAAACCTGACATTTCGGTTGTTTCACCTCTGAGCGGCACTTTTTTGCACACCATCGGTTAAATAGTTAGGTCACAAGGATATGTAGAAGACTCAGATACCGTTCGATGCAAATCCATTCCTAATTTTGTATCTTATTACATCACGACGTGAACCTAACAGTTAATTTTCATTTCTGCGCCAAAACAATAATATCAATCTTGAGATTGCTCGCATATATCAAATTTTTTTACCGAAAACGACTTTTCAAAAACCGGAATTTCCAAAGCTTTAACGGTTCGTAAACGTATAAATGGTTGCTGCCTACGTAAAGCCCTTCCACATCACTAAAATCTCACCCAAAATATCTAAAACAAAAGAATGGTTACTTCCTCCGTGTATCGTACGAGGGTGAGAAAAAAAAAAAAAATCCAGTGGAACAACTCAAAAAAGCTTGGAATGCGAAACTCAAAGTATGCAACTTCAAACTTGTACTACGGCTTCACAATGTTTCGTCTATACTTCTCCGAAACTTTATATAACCATTTTTCTTCTCTGTAGAAAAATAAAAATGCATCTTACGTACCTGAGATGATCGAAGCAAAACATAAAAATATACCTAAAATAGAAACATTATTATGATTAAGAATAGCATTTTTTAAACTTCAACGTGATTGTAATATATTATACCAAATGTGCTGGCAACACAACGAAAGAGTACTGCTGACGTCATCTCGGTGTTTTTCCTACTTTATTATTAACCCGTATTCACAGGCAGGCAGCACTAATTTTAGGAGATTTAAACATTTTGATATCCATTTTTTCATATGCACTGTATTTTTTTTAAAGGTTTATTTTTTTTACACTGTTTTCTCGGGAACCTATCAGAAACAGAATTGGGTGCATTGAATTAATTATTCCTATTGTTTATTAAGAAGGATTTATTTTTTTTTAAAGTTGATTGCTTCGCGCGCTTGGCTACTGATCTAAGAGACCTGGGTTCGAATCTAGGGTAAGGAATTGATGTGTGTTGCTTTTCTGCTCAGGTGCTTACTTACGGTAGCAACAATGTAATCAGTTTAGGTTAATCAGTGACAAATTTGAATCTCAATCAAGTATATATTTTTTTTACACGTTTTTGATTTAACACAGATCAGAAAAGAAATTTAAATTCCCTATTTAAACGATTTATTTTGATGTAACACGGTTGACACGAAGCCTTTTTGAAAAACCCCATTTGAATTTAATTCTGAAAAAATTGTTTTACCTCTGAGCGGCACTTTGTTGCACACCATGGGCTAAATGGCCACGTCACATGGACCCGGAAGAAGGCTGGGGTAGGGGACCAACTGGAACAGCTATTGTAAGACAGATGGTAGCCTCCCGTCAAGGCCATCGAGCGAGTTCTTTAACATGCACAGGGTATGGCTGTCGCACACACGGGGCCACGGCTTAACGTCCCATCCGACGGACGGCGGCCTTTCCAAGCCCATCGGTGTCCGCTACTGACCGTGGGCAGGGCGGGGAATTTTGCGGAGAAAAATCTGAAAGCTGAACCAGCTGGGACTCGAACCTGGGAACTACAGTTTACGAGCCTGGCGCGCTACCGACTGGCCCACCCCGCCCCTGTCTCCACGGTGTCAGATTGTTAATAAAACCAGTGAAGTTTGATAATTAAATTAATCAATCCCAGTTATTTAAGCTGAAACGTTATAGTGGAATTGTATGTAATTTCCGGCTTTGATATTAAATTGCATTCGCATATTTTAAATATTAACGTTTCTGAAATATTATAATATTACTATTAATCCTTCCTAAATGTAGTTCGATTCTTGTTTAGGTAAAATTTACGTGGTCTATGAACTTTATTCTAAATATACGTAATAAAATATATTATGGAAAAGAAGAAATGAATTGAGAGTAAAATTTGACACTGAAGTGAAAGCGAATACATGGTTGCTATCGTAACTAAGGGCGCCACGTGTGAAGCTATCTAGGTGCACGTGCCATTGTAACATATTTGACCAATCGTAGAAGAGGAACACGAAGAACCGTTGGGAAAGGCGGGAAGCAGGAAATATTTCATTAGAAACAAAATTAACGCCACCTAGAGGAATTTATTTCATTTAGCAATAATTGTATGTGTTTAAGTACATAAGTTATATTTATGCATTCATGTTTCAAAACTTTAATGAACACTATTTGAATATTACTACATATAGTATGCTGGAATATAAATTTAGGACACCTTTTTGGGTGAGGGGAAATGTGAATTTTTTTTTTTGTTACGGTTCAACTTATTTGGACTTCCGACCTGAAATTTCGCACTGCAAACTGGACCTTAACCTGAAACTTTCTGTGAAAATTTCGAGCGTGTACATTGATTTCCCCGATGAGTTATGACTGCCAGAGACAGGTAGTAAATGCCACTCCGCAACTCGCTAAGTTATGACGCTGTATTCCGTATCATCTCATTGGGATAAAATTTACGAACAATAATAGGTTTTAAAACACAAAAAAATACGCTTGATAATTAAGAGACATTAGGAAAACTATTTTATTTTACTACTTCAACTGATGCAGTATTTAATTAGTAACGCAAGTTCGGATGTTTAATAGCAGCGATATCTGTTTATTTAGTCTGAAACCCTAAAAGAAACAAGTTTAAAGGAAGGGAGAATGGAATAATCTACCTTTCATTGGGCACAGCGATAAATATGCTTCGGTTTCCATTTCTATTTAAGTACGGAACTCATAAAGAATCCTCAGCGTTGAGATTTATCTCCGCAAAACTCCCCGCCCTTCCCACGGTCAGTACTGGACACCGATAGGCTTGGAATACATTATTCACAATATAAAATTATCCATAACAGCAACATAATTTTAACGAATTTCTGTATTACAGACTACACAGGGATTAAGTGCTTAGCCGAGGAGTGATTTCATACCCTAAACATTTAACCTCTAATGATTATTTTATTTCCTAATCCAAAGAGGCTTAACGTGTTAGGGAAAAGAGTGAAAATATCTTCATAAATATAATAAAGGAATAAAAAAACACCCCCTCAAGCAGCTGCTTGCAACAGCGATCTAACAGGAGCCTGTCAGTTTCCCCGCCATAGTCGAAGGTCTGTGAGGGTGGTGACCCCTTTAATTACTTTAATACGCCATATATTAGATATGCGTTTGGTTGGGTTGTTTCATCTCTGAACGGTAGTTATTTGCACACAAGGGTCTAAATGGCGACGTCATAAAGAACCAGAGGGATCAGTTTAGGTTGCGGGAAGGTGACCGAATGTTATGAGACAGATGAAAAAATAGGAGATTGGTTCCAGACGTGAAAAAAAAACAACATACCCCCTCAAGAAGCTGCTTCCCACAGAGATCTGACAGGAAGCTGTCACTTTACATACCATAATAGAAAGTCTGTGAGGATGACAGGACCTCAGCACAAAAACGACACGTACGTCCATGCCTTACCCGGGACTCGAACCCAGGTCCCTTAGACGTGAAAACCGAATACAAATGAGTTGTTTTCAAACAAGTGATATCAAAATCTTGAAGTCTTTATTTCATTTTTATTAATTTTAAGACATTTTTAATTTTATAAACTTAGTAGTTTTCAAATTAAAACCAACCGGTTTGGTTTTAAAGAAAAGAAATATATAAAGAATTCTTCAATATTTTTTGGTTTTTTTTTATCTTTGTAGTTTTTTTTTTAACTCAGCTCGTAGTCTGTAGTTCCCAGGTTCGAGTCCTAGCTGGGTAAGCGTTGAGATTTATCTCCGCAAAATTCCCCGCCCTGCTCACGGTCAGTAGGGGAGACCGGTGGTCTTGGAAAGGATGCCGTCCGTCGGATGGGGCGTTAAGCATTGGCCCCGTGTGTGTGAGAGCCATATCCTGTGCACGTTAAAGAACACGCTGGATGGCCTTGACGGAAGGCTACCATCTGTCTCCCAACAGCTGTTCCAGTAAGTCCCCTCCGCCAACCTTCTCTGAGCCTTCGGGGCCCATGTGACCTGGCCATTTAGCCCATGGTGTGCAAAAAAGTGCCGCTCAGAAGTAAAACAACCCAACCTATTAGATTATCTAAATATTGTTTCAGGATGTTTCTGAAGGGTAAAATAATTCATTTATACTACAGAAAATAAATGATCTAAATAAATGCACCAAATTCTGTTTTAAATTTTTAAACGGTAAATAGGTTCCGGAAAAAAACGTGTAAAAAAAAAATTCTAAAACAAAACACAGTGCATATGAAAAAATAGAAGATTGGTTCCAGACGTGAAAAAAAAAACATACCCCCTCAAGCAGTTGCTTGCCACAGAGATCTGATAGGAACTTGTCAGTTTATATGCAAGTGTTAGTTTAATTATCTTTATAACTTTAAACACATGAGAGACCAAGACTAACGTATATTGCAGATAAAAATGAGGGGAATTCCCAGAACTCAAAGTTACCATTTTTTCTGAATGGTTTCGTAGTTTTTCGATCAAATGGAAAATAAAATGCATTAAAATGTAGAGTTGTTTTACCTCTGAGCGGCTCTTTCTTACACACCATGGGCTAAATGGCCATGCCACATGGACCCCGAAGGCTCAGAGAAGGTTGGGGGATGGGACCCACTTGAATAGCTGTTGTGAGACAGATGGTAGTCTCCCGTCAAGGCCATCCAGTGTGTTCTTTAAAGTACACAGGGTATGGTACTTTTTTGAAAACCATGGGCTAAATGGCCATGCCACATGGATCCCGAAGGCTCAGAGAAGGTTGGTGGAGGGTCCTCACTGGAACAGCTGTTGGGAGACAGATGGTAGCCTCCCGTCAAGGACATCCAGCGTGTTCTTTAACGTAAACAGGGTATGGTACATTTTTGCAAACCATGGGCTAAATGGCCAGGTCACATGGACCCCGAAGGCTCAGAGAAAGTTGGGGGAGGCTAAACAGCTGTTGTGAGACAGATGATAGCCTCCCGTCAAGGCCACCCAGCGTGTTCTTTAACGTAAACAGGGTATGGTACTTTTTTTGCAAACCATGGGTTAAATGGCCATGCCAAATGGACCCCGAAGGCTCAGAGAAGGTTGGGGGAGGGTCCTCACTGGAACAGCTGTTGGGAGACAGATCATAGGCTCCCGGCAAAGCCATGCAACGTGTTCTTTAACGTGCACAGTGTATGGCTTTTCCGCACACGGGGACACGGCCTAAGATCCCATCCGACGGATGGTGACACGGCCTAAGATCCATCCGACGGCCTTTCCAAGTTTATCGATTAGTAGAACTAATGGTTGGGCGAGGAAAAAAATTCTTTGCTTAATTTTTGATTTCTTCATTTTCGTATTTGTCGTTACAGTAGGCGTAGAAATATATCTATATCGTAAATGATCAAACGGCAGTTTTTTTTTATGTACAGGTTTTCACATCTATTTGACCCATTACCGCCTGTCTGGATAGCCTTCTACAAAAAGAGCGAAAATAGATATGCCTAAACAAGCAATTCCATTCATTGGTTTAAGATAACTTAAAGTTAATTTATTTTAATAACATTCAAAATAATTTACTTATTAAGATTTTATTTAAATGTTCCCGAATATTTTAAAAATATTTCAAATAACTAGCAGTTAATATTTTAGGATTAGAAATTCTTTTTGATTTACACACTTTGTTTCTGAAATATATTGTAAAAATTAAAGTGGGAACATTGGACATTCTCATTCTACTGGGTGACGTCACTTCCGTGTTTTCGCGATATCGTTTGTAATCCTTATTTAACCGCTGTATTCTTCTAGTAATTTAACTTTTAATTTATATTCACACGTTATAGTTTTTATTCTGAGGAAGTCATACAATCTGTAGCTGAATTTCTTATCACTGTGGTAAATAATAATTATTGATGACACATTTGAAATTTCGGTACGAGAATAGATAGTTTCGTCGCTGCAGTGTAAAATTTTACCTTTAGGCCTTTGTAATTACTTTACAAGTTATTTGTTTCGCAGAGTTGCCTGGTGTAGCTCTGTGCTGTCCAACTGCTTCTTCGGCTATGTCAGCCAAAGATTATTATCAGGAGCTAACTGATCCTTTACACGTTTATTAAGCTCTCTATAATGTTTTCTATTAGAATTAATATTGATTCAGGACATTCCTGTAGTTCTTTCTTTCTAAAATAAACTCAAGTGCCTTGTCACTCGGATAATTATGCGTCCTCTGTTTCATTTTACGTAACAGAGTACTGTTAGTTTCCACAAAAGTCTATTTTAGGTGGTCACATTTTTCCTGAACTTAAGTAGCAAGCAAACCACGACTGTCATAATGAGTAAGTAACCTATCATGATAAGATGTACTCTAATTAGGTCTTTCACAGCTTCATAATTAAAGGTAAATTTTTTAACCTTAACACAACACTTCTTAAGTTTCAAACGCAGAACGCTTTTAACAAGATAATGGTCAGATCCAATTTCAGCTTCCGAATATGACCTGTTCTTTGTAACAGTAGTAGTCCATTTGCTGTTAATTAATATATAATCTACAAAGTTCTTATGCAGCCTATGAGATGAAACCCACGTGTACTTATGTATGTCGCGGTGTTTGTAATAAGTGTTAGTTATTGTAAAACCATTGAAGTTAACATTGACATTGACGTCACGAAGAACAAGGGTAACATCTCATTTCTTCACAGAATTCGAAATACCTTGAAGTTGTCTGTAAAACCTATTTTCTCATCGTCATTCAAAGTGGTGGCATAACAGTAGATAAGTTTGAAGTCCTTAACCCTTGTCCGTAATTTTGCTGTAAACAACCTTTCATTAATATCCTAGAAGAGCATCACTAGCGTGTCACGCCTTGGTGATGTTTATTCTCTTTCTTCACCGAAAATTTAAGAATCCGAAAAACTTTTGAAAGAGGTACTAGGTTAAAAGGAATGCATCTTATTTCTCGTCTATAATTTTTAGTAAATTTGGTATACAAGATATCGAAAAATATAAGTGCGGAAGAGGAAACAAACCCCTCTGTTGGGAATACGAAACAATGTAAATGTCACTTCCTCCGGATTGTGTAAACAATGCATTCTGAAACGTCACTCTCCGATGTCATTCGCCTCTTATTGAATTCGTCCAACGTTTTTGTCGCTGTTCCATTAGTCGCGTTAGCTATTAAAATATGGCGAACAAGTCATCCTATTTTGAGGGTTTGTAGTTATCAGAGCTTTGCCTATCGCGAACAGATTCGAGTATAATAAGGAGGCATAGACAAGGTCTTTGCGGTTGATAAATAACGTCAGCCTGTCCTTCCGTAACTTAGAACTCTGGTGGTCGAAAAGTTTCAGCTAAAGCCAGTTAAATAATATTCGTGAAGTGTTTGTGGTTCTTTTATATTTTCCTTCAGGTAAGTAATTTTGTAGTGAATAATTAGTTAAGAGTATAGGTAATCCAATTCTACAGTTTTTAGCCTAAGAGCTATGAAATTTCGGACGGTTTCGAACCAACAAATAGTACGCAGCACATTATTCTGATTATGGGACATAAAATTGATAGCTAACCGCTATTTGACGGTGTCGACCACTTTATTTTGGCTCGTCATACGGACATTATTCATTTCCTATGCTTTTGACGTACCCTACGGAACGTCAACAGAATTTCCTTGTTATGCCAGTGAGAAACGTTACTTGGAAGCTCTAAAATATGCATTTAATGGAAAAATGTCACTGATGATAAATTAAAGATCATAATCAAATATTTTTTTTTAAATATAGGTTTTAAAAAATATTGTTTTAGTTATATAAAAATATTGTTTAGTCTTCAGTGGTATGCCAGTGAGAAACTGGAATTATTATTTCAGCAGGTAAATTAGAATTAGAAATCCTATCGCGAAAACAAGGACATGACGTCATCTATCGTATGTCCAAGTGTTGCCACCATAATTTCTATAAGATCTTTTAAAACCAAAGTATGTATAAATCGAAAAGAATTTCTAATCCTAAAATATTAACTGGTAGTTATTTCCTTTTTTTAATTTTGGTAAATATTTTTATAGTATTCTGAAATATTTAAATAAAATCTTAATAAGTAAATTATTTTCAATGTTATTAAAAATAAATTAATTTTAAGTTATCTTAAACCAATGAATGGAATTGCTTGTTCAGGCAAAGTTTTGTTAGTTATATATTTATCGCCACGTTGACATTTCTTGGGCTCGTTACGTCACCCTATCAGCTGGATATATCTGTTGCGAATATTAGACGTTGGTTTCAAACTTCGTCCACGATAATGGGGAAATACATCTGAAAGCATGTACATAAAAATACTGCCGTTTGATCATTTACGATATAGAACTATTTATACGCATACTGTAACGACGAATGGCGAAATGAAAAATTAAGCAAAGATATTTTTTTTTCCTCGGACAACCATTAGTCCTACTGACCGAGCCGAAATGAAAGGGGTGGTTTGTGGTCGACAGCGACAAATAGCGTTTAACTATAAAATTTATAACTCATAATCAGATTAATCTGCTGTACAGTAGCTCTCGGTTGAAATTTCATAACTCTCGTGCTAAAAAGTGTAAAATTACATTACCTCTAACTGTAAATTAATTATTCACTACAAAGTTACTTACCTGAAAGAATTTATAAACGAACCACCAACACTTTATGAATATTATTAAACTTGATTCACCTGATATTTTTTCGAACAGCAGAATGGTGGTTTAGAGAAGGGCATAGGGAATACAGTCCGTGTGTATTTTTTAATCGCATAGACCTTGCCAATGATTGCTTATTACACTGTAATGTGTTCCCGGGTACGCAAAGGTCCGAAAATCTCAAAAAAAAAAAAAAAAAAAATAAAATAAAAACTCAAATTATATCAATTATTATTCGCCAATCTATAATTATTCGTACGGGCAACATGGCGAAACCAAGGGAGTCTCTCTCTACAAAATATGCTGCTTAAAGGAGGTTGCAAACTCCTTTGCCTAACCTGATCATTAGTTACAAAGTTGAAGCACCTAATGCCCAAGATACTGCGTATGCATCTGTAATGAAAAGCATCTAGTTTCCTCTTATCTTGTTTACAACCCGGCAGCAATCGCTATTCGTGTGTTAATCTCATGCCGCACATCACCATTATCTGTTACATAGCTCCGAAGATAATTAAACTGTGATACCTGCTCAAGACTACAACCATTCAGATTAACTGAATCACAGCCTGCCTGACCAATTTTCATCACTTTAGTTTTCTCTCTGTTTATAACCAAACTTACTCTACTTCCAGTCTCATCAACAGCTCGAATGAAAGAGTTCATCTCATCAACATCTTTTGCCAAAAGGGCTAAATCATCAGCCTAATCTATATCAGAAATTTTCGTATCTCCAGTCCATTAAAGGTCAAAATCTTTCCCTTGAAGTGAATTTCGCATAACATAATCAATAACCAATCTAAAGATAAAAGGCGACAAAATGCACTCTTGTCGAACAGCAGAAGTAATGCTAAAGCAATTGCTACAAGCCTTACAAGCTTTCACACACGACTCAGTGTTATTATAGAGAGTTTTCAGTATGTTAACTAACTTGTCAGGTATACCATATGATCTCACAATCAAGTACAAATCATGACGATCAACAGAGTCGAAAGCCTTTTTGAAATCAACAGAGCTACCAACCAAAGGTTTCGGAAACTCTAAACATTTCTGAAGAATCTGCGTAAGTGAAAATATCTGATCCACACATCCCTTACCTCTTTCTGAATGCACATTGCTCATAACGCAATTGCCTGTCAACCAGATTCTTAATTCTATTAAGCACAATCATGGAAAGAACTTTACCTGGAACAGAGAGTAGGCTGATACCCCTATAGTTATCACAAGAACTGCAATTACGTTTCTTGAAAATTGGGATAACAATAGCTCTGGTAAAATTCTTAGGAACGATGCCTTTATCATAAAAGATATTCAGAATTTCAGTCATCCAAGTGGTAACCGAAACATTCCCAGTTCTGAGCATTTCTGTAGTAATTTTGTCTACCCCTGGGGATTTATGAGGTTTAAGTTTAGAAACATCCAAAATAAATTCAAATTGTCTTATAGGGCCAACATTAAAGGCATCAATGCATGTATCATCATTCGAAAAAATGATGAAGAACTAACCGCATTGTTTAGAACATCACTGAAATGCTCAGCCCATCTAGCCATGAGAGAATCCTCACCTTCTATAACCTTAGCTTGTTTATCCTTCAATCCCTGTATACCTGTCCGTTTTTTACCACACAAAACATTAACTATCTGGTACAGCTCTCTGGTGTTGTGCTGTCTAACTGCTTCCTCGGCTTGTCAGCGAAACCATCATGCCAAAGATTCTTATCAGCAGCTAACTGATCTTTTACACGTTTATTAAGTTCTCTGTAATGCTTTCTATTAGGACTAGTAGGGTATTGATCAAGGACATTCCTGAAGTTCTTTCTTTCGAAAATAAGCTCAAGTGCCTTATCACTCAAATAATTCTGCCTCCATTGTTCCTTTTTTCCTAAAAGAGTACTGTTAGTGTCCAAAAAAGTCTGTTTAAAGTGGTCCCATTCATCCTCAACTTCAGTAGTAAGCATACCATGACTGTCATAATGACTAAGTAACCTATCATGGTAAGCTTTGGCTATAACTGGGTCTTTCAGAGCTTTAGTATTAAAAGTAAATTTTTTAACCCTAGCACAACATTTTTTAAGTTTAAGTTGCAAGACACTTTTAAGAAGGTAATGGTCAGATCCAATTTTAGCTCCCCTATATGACCTGGTATTCCTAACAGAACTAGCCCATTTGCTGTTAATTAATATATAATCAATCATATTCTTATGCAGCCCATCGGATGAAACCCATGTGTACTTATGTATGTCGTGGTGTTTGTAATAAGTGTTAGTTATTCTGAATCCATTGAGTTTACTTACCTGTAGGAGACGTTGCCCATTGCCATTGCAGCTACCGATGCCAAAAGGGCCAATTACCCCTCCCGAAAGGTCAGAGTTAGTACCAACTTTGACATTCCTAAGTCTCCCTAGTCCCTCTTTGACAAGAGAAATTTAAAGTTTTCTTTTTATGAATCTGAACTTTATCTGTCCATTTGCTCTCTTGCAAGCCGAGAATATCTAAATTACAATGGTGGAATTCTTGTGTGAGAACATTAAGAGAGTAAGCTCTGTGCAGAGTCCTCACATTCCAACTACCTATGGAGAGAAAATGGTTAGTGGGATGTTTAAAGAAACTATGTTTATTGAGAGAGAGAATGCCGAGAATATCAAACAGCCCCCTAATCGCAGACATGTTCCCCCACCACTAAAGGCTCAAGTCATCTACACTGGAAGACTTCCTCCAATGTAGAATTTGACGATGCCAATAGAAGCAAAGAGTTCAGGTGGCTGCGATGACCTCTGCTCAGGATTATCCACCAGCTGATAAACATATCCTGTGGATCTATTCACTTGGGGCTGTCAACCCACAAACAAAAAGAAAACACAGCGGAAGATTTTCCCTTCACAGAAGCCCACCAGTGCAGCAAAATCAGGATCCATAATCAAGCTCAGAGCCATATATCTGTCCAGTCCAGTAGGTTTATATGGTCAGCACCAGGACCCTGTGTGGTTGACCACTCCTCAGCAGGGTAGAAAAAAAAAGAAAAGTAGCCATAGTTGTCGAGATCAGTAGGCCACAGTAATCTGGCAGCCCTCCTCTTCTGTTAACTTCCACAACAGAGTATCTCTTTTGAAAGGTCCCTCACATTTCCACCCCGCTAACAACACATTGAAATTCTTCTCAATTTACATAAATATCACAACACTTTCAACATAACGAAAACTTTAAAACATATTACTATCGACTAAATTAAAACCGTTTTCTCGAATTCTTTAGAATACACCACTGTACAGTATTCATCAGACAAAATCATATTAACTGCAACATTGCCACCAAATACACCTGAACAGTAGAAATATCAAATACCCTATATATATATACACACACAACATACCGAGAGGAAAAACTAGGGAAAGAAAGTACAGCATCATACTTAAAAAAAAAGAAACCAATCCTGCTATTCTTAAAGAGATATTCTCCAAACCTGAATTAGAAATTTAGAAAACACAGCTCAAAGCAAAACTCTATAAATTACACAGATTGAATTATTTTTAAACCTCTTAACAGCAAAGGAAATTAAAAAAAGAATGAACAGTAAACTATATTCAAGTGAGCTAAGTAACTCATAACTTATGATCATTGCCGCTTCCTTTCTGCTAAACTGTCACTTTACATTATCAGATTTCAACATTATTCGAACATGGAAATTTTTTCTCACCAAATATCTACACTTGATAAATAATTTCACCGTGTAATACAGAAAATAATTCACATCAGATCTACATATTATGAAATTCAAATCTTGTAAATAATCTCTCTCATATCAACTTCGTCTTACACCTAAAATATGTTCATATTTGCAATAATAACTACACATAAGTTGCTACTTTGACGAAATAATATCATGCACTTCCGGTTATTGAATAAGCTTTATGCGATATAATTGTTGGAAATTTTAGTATTTCCGGCTACGCGTAGAAGATTAAGCAGAGGTTTTGTTTCCGAATATAAAAAATAGACCTGGTATTTTAAGACGTATACCTGATTTGAAAACCATATATTGCGATAACAGACGTTATATAGCGAATGGTTAGTCACAGTGAGGTAATTATGAGTTTATAATTCAAATAGGAAAGGGGGATATGTTTTCAACAGGATTCTGAATAGAAAGTAGTTGATTATGAATTAATAGAAAGTCTGAAGATTAGATATAACACTACGACTTTTAAATTTTTTTTATATTTAGATTATTCATTGTGAATTATCATTGATTATTCATTGTCAATAATTTATTTTGAAATTTTGTGAGGTTTCGTAATTAGTAGGGTAAATCCGGTCTTGGGATATTAATTCAACGTTACATCATACTGGGCGATCCTTCTCGAGGTTTTCCGAAATGGAATTAAAATTCGAGTTTTGAATATCGAAAAAACCGGACATTTGGGTTGTTTCACCTCTGAGCGGCACTGTTTTGTACACCATCGGTTAAATAGTTAGGTCACATGGACGTAGAAGACTCAGATACCGTTCGATGCAAATCCATTCCTAATTTTGCATCTTATTACATTACGACGTGCACCTAACTGTGAATTTTCATTTCTGCGCCAAAAGAATAATATGAATCTTGAGATTGCTCGCATATATCAAATTTTTTACCGAAAACGACTTTTCAAAAACCGGAATTTCGAAAGCTTTAACTGTTCGTAAAAGTATAAATGGTTGCTGCCTACGTAAAGCCCTTCCACATCACTAAAATCTCACCCAAAATATATAGAAGAAAAGAATGGTTAGTTCCTCCGTGTATCGTACGAGGGTGAGAAAAAAAACATCCAGTGGAACAACTCAAAAAAGCTTGCAATGCGAAACTCAAAGTATGCAACTTCCAACTTGTACTACGGCTTCACAATGTTTCATTTATACTTCTCCGAAACTTTATATAACCATTTTTCTTCTCTGTAGAAAAATAAAAATGCATCTTACGTACCTGAGTTGATCGAAGCATAACATAAAAGTATACCTAAAATAGCAACATTATTACGATTAAGAATACCAAATCTGCTGGCAACACAACGAAAGAGTACTGGTGACGTCATCTCGGTGTTTTTCCTACTTTATTATTAACCCGTATTCACAGGCAGGCAGCACTAATTTTAGCAGATTTAAAAATTTTCATATCCATTTTTTCATATGCACCGTATTGTTTTTTAAAGGTTTATTTTTTTACACGGTTTTCTCGGGAACCTATCAGGAACAGAATTGGGTGCATTGAATTAATTATTCCTATTGTTTATTAAGGATTTATTTTTTTTTTAAGTTGATTGCTTAGCGCGCTTGGCTACTGATGTAAGAGACCTGGGTTCGAACCTAGGGTAAGGAATTGATGTGTGTTGCTTTTCTGCTCAGGTGCTTACTTACGGTAGCAAGAATGCAATGAGTTTAGGTTAATCAGTGACAAATTTGAATCTCAATCAAGTATATATTTTTTTACACGTTTTTGATTTAACACAGATCAGAAAAGAAATTTAATTTCGCTATTTACACGATTTATTTTGATGTAACACGGTTGACACGACGCCTTTTTAAAAAACCCCATTTGAATTTAATTCTGAAAAAATTGTTTTACTTCTGAGCGGCACTTTTTTGCACACCATGGGCTAAATGGGCAGGTCACATGGACCCCGAGGCTCAGAGGAGGTTGGGGGAGGGGACCCACTGGAACAGCTGTTGGGAGACAGATGGTAGCCTCCCGTCAAGGCCATCCAGCGTGTTCTTTAACGTGCACAGGGTATGGCTCTCCCGCACACGGGACCACGGCTTAACGTCCCATCCGACGGACGGCGGCCTTTCGAAGCACATCGGTGTCCCCTATTGGCCGTGGGCAGGGCGGGGAGTTATGCGGAGATAAATCTCAACGCTGACCCAGCTGGGACTCGAACCTGGGAACTACAGATTACGAGCCTGGCGCGCTACCGACTGAGCCATCCCCGTCCCATCAACGGCCATAGCAAGTTGAACACACTGGTTCTCGTCTGATCCCCGAGGTTAAGCTTTGGGCGCGGTCAGTACTTGGGAGGGTGAGAACATGGAAACACCGCGTGCAGTTGGCAGTTTTTTTTCGTATGCGCTGTTACTCCTAAAATATTGGTCTACGTTATTCTACGTTGGTTGTCGGGTTCGAATACATTTTTAGTAAATAAATAAATGAAGAATTAAAGCGTTCACAGAATAGTTTTGGTTACGAAACCTGCAACGTTTCTAGGTTGTTTAGCGAATGGACTCTCTGCAGACAGAACGTAAAAATAAAAGATTATATTTCTCGGGGTTGCAGATATATTTCGCCCACTGTTTCAGAAAGTAGAAGTGCATAATTTTTTTTTTAATATTCGATAGAAACACGTGAAATATAAAGAAATATTTAAAGTTGTATTGAAATATAGTTATAGAAAAATGTTCATTTCCTTCTGGCCCTATATTACCGTTTGTATTATAATTATATGTAAATGTTCCTTACTAACGACTTGATTTAAACATCAGATTTACCGAATATGGAGAGATTAGCGTTCACACTGAGAATATAAGGAAAGAATAATGTTAGTTTATTTCCACCGAAGGTGTTGCCACTGGAAATGGTGTAATGAGACATTTAAAAGTTAAGAATGAAAATAGCGAATAGAATCTATATATGTAAGGTACTAATTTTAGACTCTAATCAGAGTATACTGGCAATACTCGACACGTTCGAAATGCCAATTCAACTTTTTCCACCTGTGAATGACATCCAGCGTGTTGTTCAATACAGGGTATGGATGTCTGACGTACACGGGATCTCGTACGAGCTTCGATTTGAACCTAAATTCGCAATTCTTTGCTTTCCGAATATGTAGTATTTAGTAATTTTTTTTTTATTTTGTGGTGGAAAGTAAACGAAGTGGGTTACTTTTATGGAGAGCAGCATTACCTGCTTAACGAGTTTTCATGTGACATGGAACCTGTTGCATTCGGCCCTCAATTCATGTTCCTAAGATTTGACAGAAGCTGGGCATCATGTAGGGAAAAAAATAAATAAACTTTTATTTGGGGGCTGGAAGAGCTGTTGGGAGGGATGGAAGCTTGCCGTCAAGCGTGTTCTTTGACGTGTATAAGGTATGGCTGTCCTGCACACGGGCCAAAGGCTTAACGTACCTTCTGACGGACGGCGGCTTTTCCAAGCCCATCGGTGTCCTCTACTGACAGTGGGAAGGGTGGGGAATTTTGCCTAGATAAATAAATCTGAACCAGCAAAGTCTCAAACCTCGGAACTAAAGATTACGAGCCTGGCGCGCTACCGACTGAGCCCCCCCCCCGTGTTTTTAGTTTCTATTTGAAATGCTATGAAACAGATATCATCTTGGCGATGAATTAATTTCTGGAATTGGATGTCTCCACGGTTGGGTTGTTTTACCTCTGAGCGGCACTCTTTTGCACACCATGGGCTAAATGGGCAGGTCACATTGACCCCGAAGGCTCAGAGAAGGTTGGGGGAGGGGACCCACTGGAACAGATGTTGGGAGACAGGTGTTAGCCTCCCGTCAAGGTCATCCAGCGTGTTTTTTAACGTGCACAGGGTATGGCTCTGCCGCACACGGGGCCACGGCTTAACGTCCTATTCGACGGACGGCGGCCTTTCAAAGCCCATCGGTGTCCCCTACTGACCGTGGGCAGGGCGGGGAATTTTGCGGAGAAAAATGTGAACGCTGAACCAGCTGGGACTCGAACCTGGGAACTACAGATTACGAGCCTGGCGCGCTACCGACTGGCCCACTCCACCCCTGTCTCCACGGTGTCAGATTGTTAATAAAACCAGTGAAGTTTGATAATTAAATTAATCAATCCCAGTTATTTAAGCTGAAACGTTATAGTGGAATTGTATGTAATTTTCGGCTTTGATATTAAATTGCATTCGTATATTTTAAATATTAACGTTTCTGAAATATTATAATATTACTATTAATCGTTGCTAACTGTAGTTCGATTCTTGTGTAGGTAAAATTTACGTGGTGTATGAACTTTATTCTAAATATACGTAATAAAATATATTATGGAAAAGTAGAAATGAATTGAGAGTAAAATTTGACACCGAAGTGAAAGCGAATATATGGTTGCTATCGTAACTAAGGGCGCCACGTGTGAAGCTATCTAGGTGCACGTGCCATTGTAACATATTTGACCAATCGTAGAAGAGGAACACGAACAACCGTTGGGGAAGGCGGGAAGAAGCAGATATTTCATTAGAAACAAAATTAACGCCACCTAGAGGAATTTATTTCATTTAGCAATAATTGTATGTGTTTAAGTACATAAGTTATATTTATGCATTCATGTTTCAAAACTTTAATGAACACTATTTGAATATTACCACATATAGTATGTTGGAATATAAATTTAGGACAGTTTTTTGGGTGAGGGGATATGTGAATTTTTTTTTTGTTACAGTTCAACTTATTTGGACTTTGGACCTCAAATTACGTTTGATAATTAACAGACATTAGAAACAGTATTTTATTTTACTACTTCAACTGATGCAGTATTTAATTAGTAACGCAAGTTGAGATGTTTAATAGCAGCGATATCTGTTTATTTAGTCTGAAACCCTAAGAGGAACAAGTTTAAAGGAAGGGAGAATGGAATAAGTTGCCTTTTATTGGGGAAAGCGATAAATATGTTTCCGTTTTCATTTCTATTTAAGTACGTAACTCATAAAGAATCCTCAGCGTTGAGATTTATCTCCGCCAAACAAAAGTTTATCTCGGCCTTCCCACGGTCTGTACTGGACACCGATAGGCTTGGATATAAAATTATCCATAACAGCAACATAATTTTAACGAATTTCTGTTTTACAGACTACACAGGGATTAAGTGCTTCGCCGAGGAGTCATTTCATACCCTAAACATTTAACCTCTAATGATTATTTTATTTCCTAATCCAAAGAGGCTTAACGTGTTAGGGAAAAGAGTGAAAATATCTTCCTAAATATAATAAAGGAATAAAAATAACACCCCCTCAAGCAGCTGCTTGCAACAGCGATGTTTCTCCGCAATAGTCGAAGGTCTGTGAGGGTGGTGACACCTTTAATTACTTTAATACGCGTTTGGTTGGGTTATCTCTGAACGGTAGTTATTTGCACACAAGGGTGTAAATGGCGACGTCATAAAGAACCAGAGGGATCAGTTTAGGTTGCGGGAAGGTGATCGAATGGAAGAGCTGTTATGAGACAGATGGTAACCTCCCATCCAACGTTTTATTTAACCTGCACGGGTAGGATATATACAGAATTTCTACACTATTTTCTTGTGGTTTTTATCAGTTTTTATTCTAACATTTTTAAGATTTTGCGACATTTTGGTATTTTTTTGTCTTCTACTATTGGCTCCTTGAACTTTATATATACAATAGAGCAGTGGTTCTCAAAACCTTTTATGCCTTACGTACCTGCTGGAGATGTGTATGTTACTGGCATACCCCATGTATAGATACAGAAAGATATAGTTATAAGAATGGGAATAAAATAAAACATATATATATACACACCTTCTTTATTTTAAAATTTTGAATCAAAATATGATTAGCAGATTTATTCCGGATATCGGAGTAATCTTCCGATGTGTGTCGTTTTTAGAAAGTTCGGTTTATACGAAAGTTGTTAAAGCTAAAACTAATTCGTGACGGAAATGAAAATTACGACACGAAAGGCGTATCCGGTTTGACCATTCGAAAAGCACTGTTGTGTCATCGATTCTTTAGGATAGAAGCTGTTTTATTCGATTCTCTTTCATCGTGAAAGGTTAATTATTTTTTTAAAAGTCTCATCGTATGATGAGAAGAAATTGTTTTCGATGCATTGTAATAGTTACTAGTGAATATAGAACTTACGTTTTGAACTGAAATAGATTTCACTGGTTATTTGTGTTATTAAGAACTTTCTGGGAGTCTTCGAAACAACACTTAGTAGTCATTTCTGCAGATAAGTTTGGTCGAATTCTTAAAAAATGCATTTAATGGAAAAACGCAAATTATAGACCCCAGTGAAATCTTTTTAAATATCGTTTTTTAGACTATATTGTTCTAGTATTTTAAGTAGTTGCGGTAGGTGGAATATTTGCGAATTTTCCACGTTATGTAAGAAAACGTAACTTGGAAGGTTTATAACTTGTAAAATATGCATTTAATGGAAAAATGTGACTGAAGATAAATTAAAGATCAGAATGAAATCTTTTTAACTTATCATTTTTGAACGATATTCGTTTAGTATTTAAAAAGCTGCAGAAACTGAAATATTTAACAATAATATTCCGTAGTATGGCAGAGAGAAAGTGGAAACTGTATAACTTCTAAAACATGCACTTAATGGAAAAATGTGACTGGAGGTCAATTAAAATCTATATAAATATCGTTATTTAACAGTGTAGTTTTAGTATTTGAATAGTTGCGGAAGGTGGAATATTGAACTATAATCTTTCATTTTATGCCGGTGAGAACGTAAGTTGGAAGATGTATAATTTATAAAACATAGATATATTTGAAAAATATGACTGAGAATAAATTTAAGATCATAATGAAATGTGTTTAAATATGGAATTTTCAAAATATATTTTTTTTAGTATTGAAATATTTGCGGAAGCTGGAATATTTAACAATAATCTTCCGTGTTGTGCAACTTGTGAGCTTGAAGCGTAAATTAAGCGTAAGTTCGAACCTCTATAACTTCTAAAATATGCATTTAATGGAAGAATGTGACGAGCTTTCAGCTTTAGAAAAGTTTGGTAAAATAATGATATTATTTAATTGATTCTATTCAAGGCAGCACGTTTTTTAATTGCTACGTTACAAAATTTAAATTTGTGTTACGTAATTAAGTTTATTTAAAATGTCGTTTTCTACATTTATTTTGCAAGAATTTACATTTTGAAATTTTTCGTCGGGAGATTTTATTTAGAGAAGTTACGCCAAATGAGGAACGGAAAACTCCCTCGACCTGAAAAAAATAGCGAGGTATATAACGTGATATGTTTTTGTAATGGAATGTAACATTTTTCTCCCGTTTTGGTAGGTGTTTAAAATATGAAGCCTTAGTTTATTCTTCAGTAGCAGGGAATATAAAGAAGTTGAATAGTTTGTTGTCCTTATTAAACCCTTACTACATTGGATATCATAGTAAACTCCATTTTATGAAAAAGATGCTGCAAAGGTTGCATTTAGAATGTTATTTGCGGACTAATCTGAAGTGGGGTTAAATAACTGTGTTTAAAAAGAAAAGTGATTGCATAAGTAAAAAATTATATACGTTGCATAACAAAATCGTTTTTTTTTTTTGGAATAATTAGATATAGTATGCTAGTCGAATGAAAGGGGGTTCAGTGACATTTAAATGCTGAATGGGAATCTTTTAGTACGTCAAACGAATGCGATTGTATTGAATTGTACTGGGATTAAATTTTCGGACATATTGGAACTGAGATGCAGTGCGCAGCTTTCTGAGTAGGCAGAACACGTGTACCGTCGTTCTCCGAGGCTACACTAGCGGCCTATGCTAAGAGGATAGAAAGGGAATGGAATTATAACGGATATTACACTGCTAAGAACAAACCACAGTCTCGAACAGCACACTGAAACGCACAGATTCTTGTAGTATATTATGAAATGGTTGGCAACACGATCGGACTGAGGGAAAGCAAAAATAAGTATTGGTGGGTGGTTATTAAGCAGTGGAAATGCATTCCTGTTTGCGTAATCGTCTTTATTTCTAGACTTGTTTTATTAAATTTTCACGCAGAACTGTATGCTCGAAGTTCATCAGTAGGCAATCGTGCTAAGCACTCGGCAACGGACGGCGGGAAATAACGTTACTTATCGCGTTTCAAAGTGCAAGTCAAAAAGGAGTGGTGACAAAGACAAATGGCGGCATGAGAAATAAGTGAACTCCTAAAATTAGTGCTGCCTGTGAATACGGGTTTAATAATAAAGTAGCAAAAACACGGAGATGACATCAGGAGTACTGTTTCGTTGTGTTGGCAGTAGATTTTGCATAATATATTACAGGCACGTTGAAGTTTTAAAAATGCTTTTCTTAATCGTAACAATGTTCCTATTTAAGGTATATTTTTATATTATGTTTCGATCATCTCTGATACGTAAAATGCATTTTTATTTTTCTACAGAGAAGAAAAATGGTTATAATAAAGTTTCGGAGAAGTATAGACGAAACATTGTGAAGCCGTAGTAAATGTTGGAAGTTGCATACTTTGAGTTTCGCATTGCAAGCTTTTTTGAGTTGTTCCACTGGTTTTTTTTTTTCTCATCCTCGTACGATACATGGAGGAAGTAAGGATTCTTTTGTTTTATATATTTTGGGTGAGATTTTAGTGTTGTACTGCGATGTGGAAGGGCTTTACGTACGTTTACCAACCGTTAAAGCTTTGGAAATTCCGGTTTCTGAAAAGTCATTTTCGGCAAAAAATTTGGTTTTTGCGAGTAATCCTCAAGATTAATATTATTCTTTTGGCCCAGAAAGGAAAATTAACACTTATGTGCACGTGTATCGTGGTGTAATAAGATAGAAAAGTAGGAATGGGTTGGCATCGCACCTAAAGGGTTTTAGCCGAACGTTTGCAGTGTTTAAAATAAATATTTCGTTCTAGAGTGAATGGTGGGGTAAAACTTATTTATTGAGAGATGAAATAAACAGTTGCCATTATCTTTCTATAAATAGGAATTGACTACGAAATATTTGTGTTGACACGAAATAGGATTCCCATTAATTGTAGCTATGGAAATGAACTACGTTATTTGCGTTTTTAGGGTTAAGAACGATAGGATAATTACACTAATTATTTTATGAAGAGTAAAACTGAAATCTAAACGTGATTTGAAGTTTCATGTCAACTTTGCGTTTGATACGATGTTAAATATTCCAGCGTTCGTGATTTATATATTACGGCAACGAACGTTTTTATATTCGATATTACACGTAGGTCGTACAGGTGTGAGAGATATCTAATGAAATGATATCGAATAAGATATTTTGCTACTCAGGTATTATGCCAATGTCACCTTTTATTTCGTCCATCAGACAGGTATTGTGAGTGACCTCAGGAGAAAATATGTTTGGAAAATGTATTGAACTGAATAATAAAGTGTGATTTCACAACATAGTTTTGTTGTATGGCTTTCAGGAGACACTGAAAATGCTTTTCCTCTTCACATTATAGAAATTATGCTGGGAAGTAACCGAAACCGCGTTGCTGACGTCACCTGTGTGTTTTCTCCAATTTATTAAGATATATTTCAGTTTGCTTATTTATGGAAATACACGGTATACGTTGGATCTTTTTTATTTTAACGAGTCTAGGCAGGGAAAGTTTTCGTTATGCGATTATTATTCAAGCTCTTTAAATAATATTCAGAGTTATATTTTCGTTAAATGCATAGTTCCTAAGTTAATATCGTTGAATATTCCAGTTTCGATGAGTCTTGTAATAGTCAATTTCTGCATTGTATCTGCTTATTTAATAAGTTTTAGGACTTGAAACGTCGATTGTCATAAACATGAAAATTCGGTAGGATAGATTTCGGTAGAGGAAATGACGTATGTTTTGGAGAAATTTATAGTAAACCTCGATTTCATCATTTTACATTAAAAAAGAGTGAAATTCTTCCTGCCGTAGGTCCTGACCTAGTTAGTATATTATCTATTTCGAGAAAAAATTTGACAGGTTCATTCTTATTGAACGCATTTCACGGTCGTTGTTAGGACAGTTATAATACGTTACATGCGACTCGTTTTTCTTCCTATCTCAATGCTTGCAATGGTACTTATAGTTTTGTGTGTCTGCCGCTCGCCGTAATGATTATCCTTCTCGTCAGGAACTAGATAAGTGGTTCCCAAAGTTATTTGTCCTACCGCCCCCTTTTCCGGAAAAAAATACCTGGTAAACTACGTTCTTGAAGTGAAGAAAGAGAAAGGTGCAGTTAGAAATGTGTGTTCTTTAATGTCCTACAATATAGTAAAGAAAGATGTTGTTGTAAATAAGACACCTTGCTCGAAGCTTCAAATTATAAAATTATTTATTAAAATCAACCCTAGTAACAATCGCATTGCACACAGAAAATTAAGATAAAGATGGATAAATTTATGTGTTTATTTGGAAAATAATGTAGTCACTACGAATAACTCTTACGTTACACAATAGATGAAATATGTAGGAATATTAACTAATGTTGAAGTCTATTTCTACAGGTAATGTGTGTATTTATTAAGGATGTAATTTTATTCTTATTAGAAAGTGGAGCTGTTTTCTATTAATAAACTTTTAACAACCAGATGACAGCAATTTCTGCATGCTAGAAAGCTGAACAGATGGATGGGCGATTTTCGATAAGTACTGTAGAAATTTGGCATTAAAGTCATGCAAACAGTAGGCAAGGATGCATGGCACATTTTAGCATGCATTCTGATAAGTGAATGGGCTCTTTAAGGGTTGCACAATTTAAATTCGACCAGGATGACATCAAATACAAACCCATTAACTTTTTTTTTTCACTTGGCAATTAAACAATAAAAAGTTTTCTAGTTTGTTATCAGTACATATGTCTCCATTTATTCTCAACTGTAACAAACTAGAAATTTTCTAGTCTGTTAAAAGCTCTTCAGTAATAAATTATCACATATATTCAAGTGTCCTGTAGACAAGGAACACTTGAAATAATGAGTTCAAAAAAATTGGAATTTAAACCCAGGTCTACCAGAAGCATGCCGGGTATCTTAACCACTAGACCACCTGTGATCTAGTGATTAAGATGCCTGGCATATCATTATTTCAAGTGTTAAGAGCTGCATTATATTTTTTGAAGCATATGTTTTTTTATTAACATTAATTTCCTTTATTAATAGTTTTATGCACCAAAAGAGGCATCAGAAGCCTAATATTGTCAGAGCTGTCCAAGATGTTGGATCATTATAATAAAAATTAATAATATCTTTTGCTTGCTGTTAATGAATTAAAATACCCTTTGGAGCAAGGAAAGTATCGAAAAGCTAGAAACAAATTCTATATTGCCTTTGTGTGGCAGAATATCTTTGTATTAAGAACACCAAAGTGCAATGTGCACAGGAAAAACGTTACGTGAAATAACGTTTTCTTTTTCTAAGCACAAACAGCTGGAGTGTATCGCTATTCCAATATCTACTTCTTTACAATATTATCAAGTTCAGATGCTTACTCTTTGTCGTCTACTTCTATCAGTGACACTGAATATTTTTTAAAATGATGTGCCATTTTTAATTTTGCAAGTTACCTAAAATAACTTTCTGTGTCACATTGATAGTTAAAAAAAATGCAGCAGTAATGCATTTTATACTTGCAAACAGTGGCACAGCCAGGTTTTTTAGAAATAGTTTTTAAAACATTCTGTTAATGTTTTTGTTAATCTTATCAACATAAGTTCATTAACTAATGCTTTTGTCCCAACACCCAGAATAAGGCAAGTCCACCTCTCCCAACACCCAGAAACGGAGACCTGCAGAATAAGACAAGTCCACCTCTCCCAACACCCAGAAACGGAGACCTGCAGAAAAAGACAAGTCCACCTCTCCCAACACCCAGAAACGGAGCCCTGCAGAAAAAGACAAGTCCACCTCTCCCAACACCCAGAAACGGAGACCTGCAGAAAAAGACAAGTCCACCTCTCCCAACACCCAGAAACAGACACCTGCAGAAAAAGACAACTCCACCTCTCCCAACACCCAGAAACAGAGCCCTGCAGAAAAAGACAAGTCCACCTCTCCCAACACCCAGAAACGGAGACCTGCAGAAAAAGACAACTCCACCTCTCCCAACACCCAGAAACAGAGCCCTGCAGAAAAAGACAAGTCCACCTCTCCCAACACCCAGAAACGGAGACCTGCAGAAAAAGACAAGTCCACCTCTCCCAACACCCAGAAATGGAGACCTGCAGAAAAAGACAAGTCCACCTCTCCCAACACCCAGAAACAGACACCTGCAGAAAAAGACAACTCCACCTCTCCCAACACCCAGAAACAGAGCCCTGCAGAAAAAGACAAGTCCACCTCTCCCAACACCCAGAAACGGAGACCTGCAGAAAAAGACAACTCCACCTCTCCCAACACCCAGAAACAGAGCCCTGCAGAAAAAGACAACTCCACCTCTCCCAACACCCAGAAACGGAGACCTGCAGAAAAAGA
>JAWZYU010000725.1:0-80495 GCA_038380435.1 Ryuthela nishihirai
CTTGGTTTCTACCCTCATCCAAAATTTCTAAGTCCAGATTCTGCCATTTTGAATCCTGACTCACCTATTAGAAGTTCTGCCTTTCAAAGTATTTTTACTCAGTAGCATTGTTTCTTTTCATTTACTGCGGGACAGTCTTTTAAATCAGTTTCTGCGGGATAGTCCTTCTTCTAGTATAAATACGGCATTCATCAGTCAGATTCCTCATTCTATTGTCAGACGTTGACAGTGACGGTTCTCTGCTTCTCCGTGATTTTTTTTCAACTGTTAGAAGGGCAATAGTGATAGTTCTCCACGTCCTCGTGTAGTATCAGCTATTTTTACAACTCACTGTTTCATAATGCATCCATGCGATATATGTGAGAAGGCTTTCACGCTCCAGAAAAATCTCATTCGTCATATGAGAAATCATGATGGGAATAACCTGTTTAAGTGCTCTGAATGCGAATCGACATTCTCAAGGAGAGATGACGTCCGACGTCACGAGTTATCCCACACCTCCAGGAAAACCTACAAATGTGAAGAATGTGCAATGGAGTTTGGGCCGAAAAGACAGTCTTTTGCGCCATCAAAGAAAACCCCACAATAATAAACGAAAACGTTCTGAAGATGAAAGGATTCCCCAGAAGAAACAAAAACCAGACCCTGAAGACCCCTGTCAGTTTACAGAAGAAATGAAAGGACCCTGTTAACACATAAACTGATGGCAACGGATGAAACATCTGTTTGACCTCACCTTTTTCCTTGAATCCTCGCGGGAGTCACTCCTAACTCATCTGAAAGAAGAATTGACTTCAAAGGTAGCATTAAATGGTACCTTGTTGTGCAAGTGCGCTTCAGGCGAAAAGTTTCCCCTTCTACCTTCGAACACTGCACTCCATTTTTCCGAAGTAACTGTGTCACAAGTCTTCCTACATCATCCCTAAACAGAGAACTGGATTCCGCATATAAGAAGATTAAGGCCTCATTTGAAGAATTTGAAGGAGCACATAGTGGATGGACACTGGATGCTGTACTCCACGCTGAAATGAACATTGGGAAATATACACCTCTTGCAGATCTAGTTATATTCCTACTCCAAGAGAATTACTGTTAAAACACGCTATTGTCAATGTATGTAATTCCGACCAAAAATGTTTTGTCTGGTCTGTTTTAGCCTCTTTGTATCCTGCCACAGATCATCCGCAGCGCCTTAGCAACTATATACATTTAGAAGAAAAATTAAACACATCTTACCTAATTTTCCCTGTTACAATAAATCAAATATCTAAATTCGAAAAAATGAACAATATTTCTGTTAATGTTTTTGGATATGAGAAAGAGGTGTTCCCACTCTACATCACACCATTCAGATTTAAAGCGCATGCAAATCTCCTTCTGTTATCGGATGATGAAAAGCAGCATTATTGCTCCATTAAGAATATGAGTAGACTTCTCAGTCCTCTCACCAAACATAACGGTGTACGTTTCTACTGTGATTACTGCCTTCACCGTTTCGCAAATGAATCCCTCTTGAAGGATCATGTTCCCTATTGTCGAGAACATGGACCTCAGAGAGTAGAACTCCCAACTGAAGAAGAGAAATGGTTGAAATTCACAAATTTTAAGTTTCAGCAGCTCGTTCCATACGTGATTTATGCCGACTTTGAATCATTCCTAGTGAAAGTGGACACTTGTATGCCTAACCCTGAAAAATCTCACACCACTATCACGGCAAATCATGAACCCTGTGGATTTGCATATCTTGTTGTTGGACATGATGGCTGCAGCTATAAGCCTCCAGTAGTTTATAGAGGTCCTAATGTAGTAGAAGAATTTTTAGAATGTCTGCTTAAAGAAGAAGAAAACATTAAAAATTTACTGTCGATGATAAAGCCAATGCAGCTCTCGAATCATGAAGAGGAATCATTTCACAACGCTACTGACTGCCATATTTGTAAGCATGCCCTAGGAGCAGATCGTGTGAGAGATCACGATCATATAATAGGTAAATTCCGAGGAGCTGCCCATAATTCCTGTAATCTGAACTTTAAGTTAACCAATAGGATTCCAGTTATCTTTCACAACCTAAAGGGATATGACAGCCACCTTATTATGCAGGGAATCGGCAGAATCAAAAATAAGAAGATTAATTGCATTCCCAATAACATGGAAACATACATAACCTTCTCCTTAGGGACATTACATTTTATAGACTCCTATCAGTTTTTAAGCACATCCCTTGAGAAGCTAATAAATAATTTATCACCAGATGAGTTCCATATTTTAAAGGAACATGTTGAAACTGAACGGTTACACCTGGTTTTGAGAAAAGGAGTTTACCCCTATGATTATATTGACAACAGTGAAAAGTTTGAACAAATAGTATTACCACCACGTGAAGCATTTTACAACCAACTCACAGAAGAAGCACTAGGGGAAGAAGACTACACCCATGCAATAAGAGCATGGAATACATTCAACATAAAAAATCTAGGCCAGTATCATGACTTGTACCTGAAGACAGATGTGCTCCTCTTAGCTGATGTTTTCGAAAGTTTCAGAAAACTATGCATCAGATACTATGAAATCGATCCCTGCCATGTTTACACAGCTCCTGGATTAGCCTGGCAAGCATGCTTAAAAATGACAAATGTAAATCTTGAGTTGATAACTGACCCTACAATGTACCTTTTCCTGGAAAAAGGCATACGAGGGGGAATTTCTGTGATATGCAATCGTCTTAGTACAGCAAACAACAAGTATTTGGACACCTATGATCCTCAGTTACCCTCTAAATACATTATGTACTATGATGCCAACAATCTTTATGGATGGGCAATGTCACAATGCCTCCCTCAAAGCGATTTTCGATGGCTTAATAAAGAAGAAATAGCAGATCTAAATATTACGACAATTGCTGACGATGCGAATAAAGGATACATATTGGAAGTTGATTTAGATTATCCAGTTTCTCTACACGACAAGCATAATGATTATCCACTAGCCCCTGAGAAACTTCAGATTACCAGCAGCATGCTATCCCCATATTGTCAAGAGGTTTCCCAAAGCCTTGGAATAAATACAAACCAATCAGTCGTGAAATTAGCCCCAAATCTAAATTCTAAGGAAAAATATGTCCTTCATTATCGAAATCTCAAACAATATTTAACCTTCGGTATGCAGCTGAAGAACATACATCGCGTTTTAGAATTTAATCAGTCTTGCTGGCTAAAACCATATATAGAATTTAATACAGATCAGCGGAAGAAAGCTAGAAACGACTTCGAGAAGGACTTCTTCAAACTGATGAATAATGCTGTGTTTGGAAAAACGATGGAAAATTTGAGAAATCGAGTGAAAATTGAATTGACTCAGAGCCCGAAGAGAGTATGTAAGCTCGTAGCATCCCCTGCTTTTCACGCTTTTCGTGTTTTTGACAACGACCTTGCATGTGTGCAATCAAAGCTAACTAAATTGAAACTCAACAGGCCTATTTATGCTGGTTTCAGTATTCTAGATATTAGTAAACTATTGATGTATAGCTTTCATTATGACTATATTAGTCCGAAATATGGAGAAAAAGCTAAATTATTGTTTACTGATACAGATTCACTGTGCTACGAGCTTCAAACCGAGGACGTGTATGCTGATATGAAAGACGATATAGATCATTTTGACACGTCCGACTATCACATTGATCATGTTTTGCATAGTACACATAATAAAAAGGTACTAGGTAAAATGAAAGATGAACTTTCGGGAGTACCTATCAAACAATTTGCAGGACTTCGTTCTAAAATGTATTCCCTTCAGAGTTTACATGAGGAGAAGAAGACGGGGAAAGGAGTCCCCAAATACATCGTAAAAAGAACCCTTCGTCACAAGGATTACAGAGACTGCTTAATAAACAAATCACCTTGTCGAGTAGATTTGACAAGGATTCAAAGTAGCAGCCACCATCTTCATACAGTGAAAGGTGTAAAGCTTGGTTTGTCACCATTTGACGATAAAAGATATATTTTAGAAAATGGTTATGACACCCTTTCGTACGGTCACTACAAAACATTGAAAAAATAACATAGCAGAAAAAACGAATATTTCACTGTGATTTTTAATATGCTTGAGCTATTTATGTATAAAAAATATGATAATTTTATCCAAATGTGTGCATATAACCCCCTATATATGTAAAAATAATACATGTTATTATTATATGTAGATAGCTGTATGTAAAAACCATTTCCGCTGTTAACCTGCATTTTTTTTTTTTGTAAGCAGGCTGTAAAGTATAATCAATGTGAAAAAGCATCATTGTGAAATGTATAAAATATTTAAACCAATGGAAATCATTACATGTGCACGCATTGTCATTGTTTCACCTAATACTTTGAAATCAATAAATTTTTAAATGAAATATATGTGTCGTCTGAGTCTTATCTCTAGCAAGCGAGGAGGTAAACAAGTGGGACTCACGTGACTTACTCGGCGTGCACTTGTGATGTTGACTCACTTCCACCCGCTCATATCCTGTTGGAACGTCAGACCTCACTCACTGCGAGAAAGCTCTTCTAGGATCCATTTCTGGGATTACACTTATAATAAAAGGTTAGTAATTCTCTAAATTTTCATGGTTTATCAAACATTACTTATAATTTCGTGATGTAGTGACGTTCTCAAGTATTAAGAAATGATGAAAACATAAGATTTCCTTTCAAAGTTATCATAACTTGCTTGCTTGCTAGCTCATTCATTACATGGCCCGGATCGAGCCAGCTCGAAATCAACGTTTTTTTTTTAAAGCGATCACTTCTCAGAAGTCGAAGACTTCAATAAATGCACCGAATGCTATGTTTATGAGAAAATTATCAGCACGGAATGAAATTCTAATTTTTTTACTTTGCAGAGATGAGAACTTTACGTAGATTTTTACAGAGAAATAATCGAAATTATTGCATCAGCCATTTAGCGATAAAGTATTTTAGAGCAGATTTTTACTGAATATTAATACTTTAGAATAAAGGATAATTTCCGGTATATAATACAGAGGTGTACAGACGAATTTTATTTCCTATGAATAAAAAGAAAATAGGATTTTTCATACCGTTATTCGAATTACTCAGTTAATTCACCACTTATTACAACTGTTTAGTAAAAAAAATACATTTAATTCCCAGATTTTTAACGACTGAGATAAAAAAAATATGCTTACCTACATTAAAATACAATGTAAAATAGCGAAAATTCACCACTAATTTCAGCTGCTTAATATCAAGAAATACAGACGATTTCCTGTTTCTTTTTTTAGCATTGCACATAAGAAAAAAAGATTAGCGAACGTATCGAAATGTACCTCTGAGACTTAAATATGACATGCTCTGTGTTTCAACATTACACATTTTTTCAGTAGTTTACGCATTAATTACTAATTTTTTTTTTTTCATTCAACAGTTAAGTATCCCAATTGGAAGTAATGTGAGCAATATTTCCTGTTTAAATGCATCTCTCTACAAAAAGATTTCCTTTCAAAGTTATCGTAACTCGCTGGCTTGCTAGTTCATTACATGGCCCGAATCGAGCCACCTCGAAATCAACGTTTTTTTTTTGAAGCGATCACTTCTCAGAAGTAGAAGACTTTCAATAAATGCACCGAGTGCTGTGTTTATGAGAAAATTATCAGCACGGAATGAAATTCTAATTTTTTTTTTTACTTTGCAGAGACGTAGATTTTTACAGAGAAATAATCGAAATTATTGCATCAGCCATTTAGCGATAAAGTGTTTTACTGAATATTAATACTTTAGAATAAAGGATAATTTCCAGTGTATAATACAGAGGTGTACAGACGAATTTTATTTCCTATGAATAAAAAAAAAAAATAGGAATTTCATACCGTTATTCGAATTACTCAGTTAATTCACCACTTATTTCAACTGTAAAAAAAAAATACATTTAATTCCCAGATTTCTTAACGACTGAGATAAAAAAAATAATATGCTTACCTACATTAAATACAATGTAAAATGGCGAAAATTCATCACTAATTTCAGCTGCTTAATATCAAGAAATACAGACGATTTCCTGTTTCTTTTTTTTAGCATTGCACATAAGAAAAAAAGACTAGCGAACGTATCAACATGTACCTCTGAGACTTAAATATGACATGCTCTGTGTTTCAATATTACACATTTTTTCAGTATTTTACACATTAATTACTTACTTTTTTTTTCATTCAACAGTTAAGTACCCAATTGGAAGTAGTGTGAGCAATATTTCCTGTTTAAATGCATCTCCAGAAATCCGCTTTAAAACATTTTCTTATAATTTAAGGGGAAAATAAAGAATTTTAATTGAATTTCTTTTAACACTATATACTTAATATATTGTAATCAACGTATTCTATATACAAAACGAATTAATACAGCCTAGTTACTGGAAATTAACATAATGTTGAAGTGCTTTCTACCTAAAGATTTTAAAAAAAACTGAACACTTTAATTTTAATTACATTTTCAGCCACTAGATGGCGACACAGTTACTATTAGACCTTGGGACAGACGAGAGAAACTTGAAGCCTTTGCTCAGAGCGCCACCTAGCGGGATTTTCAGTAGTTTAGTGCCACCCGACGGTACCCCCTTTGCACAGTGCTTTCCCCTCTGACGTCACCACCTGGACTTTGACCCAAGGAGACCGTCCGGTTGCGACTAAACTGACTGCCATATTTGTAATTTTTTTGTCCTATTTTCTTTTTATTCATAGGAAATAAAATTCGTCTGTACACCTCTGTATTATATACCGGAAATTATCCTTTATTCTAAAGTATTAATATTCAGTAAAAATCTGCTCTAAAATACTTTATCGCTAAATGGCTGATGCAATAATTTCGATTATTTCTCTGTAAAAATCTACGTAAAGTTCTCATCTCTGCAAAGTAAAAAAATTAGAATTTCATTCCGTGCTGATAATTTTCTCATAAACATAGCATTCGGTGCATTTATTGAAGTCTTCGACTTCTGAGAAGTGATTGCTTTAAAAAAAAAACGTTGATTTCGAGCTGGCTCGATCCGGGCTATGTAATGAATGAGCTAGCAAGCAAGCAAGTTATGATAACTTTGAAAGGAAATCTTATGTTTTCATCATTTCTTAATACTTGAGAACGTCACTACATCACGAAATTATAAGTAATGTTTGATAAACCATGAAAATTTAGAGAATTACTAACCTTTTATTATAAGTGTAATCCCAGAAATGGATCCTAGAAGAGCTTTCTCGCAGTGAGTGAGGTCTGACGTTCCAACAGGATATGAGCGGGTGGAAGTGAGTCAACATCACAAGTGCACGCCGAGTAAGTCACGTGAGTCCCACTTGTTTACCTCCTCGCTTGCTAGAGATAAGACTCAGACGACACATATATTTCATTTAAAAATTTATTGATTTCAAAGTATTAGGTGAAACAATGACAATGCGTGCACATGTAATGATTTCCATTGGTTTAAATATTTTATACATTTCACAATGATGCTTTTTCACATTGATTATACTTTACAGCCTGCTTACAAAAAAAAAATGCAGGTTAACAGCGGAAATGGTTTTTACATACAGCTATCTACATATAATAATAACATGTATTATTTTTACATATATAGGGGGTTATATGCACACATTTGGATAAAATTATCATATTTTTTATACATAAATAGCTCAAGCATATTAAAAATCACAGTGAAATATTCGTTTTTTCTGCTATGTTATTTTTTCAATGTTTTGTAGTGACCGTACGAAAGGGTGTCATAACCATTTTCTAAAATATATCTTTTATCGTCAAATGGTGACAAACCAAGCTTTACACCTTTCACTGTATGAAGATGGTGGCTGCTACTTTGAATCCTTGTCAAATCTACTCGACAAGGTGATTTGTTTATTAAGCAGTCTCTGTAATCCTTGTGACGAAGGGTTCTTTTTACGATGTATTTGGGGACTCCTTTCCCCGTCTTCTTCTCCTCATGTAAACTCTGAAGGGAATACATTTTAGAACGAAGTCCTGCAAATTGTTTGATAGGTACTCCCGAAAGTTCATCTTTCATTTTACCTAGTACCTTTTTATTATGTGTACTATGCAAAACATGATCAATGTGATAGTCGGACGTGTCAAAATGATCTATATCGTCTTTCATATCAGCATACACGTCCTCGGTTTGAAGCTCGTAGCACAGTGAATCTGTATCAGTAAACAATAATTTAGCTTTTTCTCCATATTTCGGACTAATATAGTCATAATGAAAGCTATACATCAATAGTTTACTAATATCTAGAATACTGAAACCAGCATAAATAGGCCTGTTGAGTTTCAATTTAGTTAGCTTTGATTGCACACATGCAAGGTCGTTGTCAAAAACACGAAAAGCGTGAAAAGCAGGGGATGCTACGAGCTTACATACTCTCTTCGGGCTCTGAGTCAATTCAATTTTCACTCGATTTCTCAAATTTTCCATCGTTTTTCCAAACACAGCATTATTCATCAGTTTGAAGAAGTCCTTCTCGAAGTCGTTTCTAGCTTTCTTCCGCTGATCTGTATTAAATTCTATATATGGTTTTAGCCAGCAAGACTGATTAAATTCTAAAACGCGATGTATGTTCTTCAGCTGCATACCGAAGGTTAAATATTGTTTGAGATTTCGATAATGAAGGACATATTTTTCCTTAGAATTTAGATTTGGGGCTAATTTCACGACTGATTGGTTTGTATTTATTCCAAGGCTTTGGGAAACCTCTTGACAATATGGGGATAGCATGCTGCTGGTAATCTGAAGTTTCTCAGGGGCTAGTGGATAATCATTATGCTTGTCGTGTAGAGAAACTGGATAATCTAAATCAACTTCCAATATGTATCCTTTATTCGCATCGTCAGCAATTGTCGTAATATTTAGATCTGCTATTTCTTCTTTATTAAGCCATCGAAAATCGCTTTGAGGGAGGCATTGTGACATTGCCCATCCATAAAGATTGTTGGCATCATAGTACATAATGTATTTAGAGGGTAACTGAGGATCATAGGTGTCCAAATACTTGTTGTTTGCTGTACTAAGACGATTGCATATCACAGAAATTCCCCCTCGTATGCCTTTTTCCAGGAAAAGGTACATTGTAGGGTCAGTTATCAACTCAAGATTTACATTTGTCATTTTTAAGCATGCTTGCCAGGCTAATCCAGGAGCTGTGTAAACATGGCAGGGATCGATTTCATAGTATCTGATGCATAGTTTTCTGAAACTTTCGAAAACATCAGCTAAGAGGAGCACATCTGTCTTCAGGTACAAGTCATGATACTGGCCTAGATTTTTTATGTTGAATGTATTCCATGCTCTTATTGCATGGGTGTAGTCTTCTTCCCCTAGTGCTTCTTCTGTGAGTTGGTTGTAAAATGCTTCACGTGGTGGTAATACTATTTGTTCAAACTTTTCACTGTTGTCAATATAATCATAGGGGTAAACTCCTTTTCTCAAAACCAGGTGTAACCGTTCAGTTTCAACATGTTCCTTTAAAATATGGAACTCATCTGGTGATAAATTATTTATTAGCTTCTCAAGGGATGTGCTTAAAAACTGATAGGAGTCTATAAAATGTAATGTCCCTAAGGAGAAGGTTATGTATGTTTCCATGTTATTGGGAATGCAATTAATCTTCTTATTTTTGATTCTGCCGATTCCCTGCATAATAAGGTGGCTGTCATATCCCTTTAGGTTGTGAAAGATAACTGGAATCCTATTGGTTAACTTAAAGTTCAGATTACAGGAATTATGGGCAGCTCCTCGGAATTTACCTATTATATGATCGTGATCTCTCACACGATCTGCTCCTAGGGCATGCTTACAAATATGGCAGTCAGTAGCGTTGTGAAATGATTCCTCTTCATGATTCGAGAGCTGCATTGGCTTTATCATCGACAGTAAATTTTTAATGTTTTCTTCTTCTTTAAGCAGACATTCTAAAAATTCTTCTACTACATTAGGACCTCTATAAACTACTGGAGGCTTATAGCTGCAGCCATCATGTCCAACAACAAGATATGCAAATCCACAGGGTTCATGATTTGCCGTGATAGTGGTGTGAGATTTTTCAGGGTTAGGCATACAAGTGTCCACTTTCACTAGGAATGATTCAAAGTCGGCATAAATCACGTATGGAACGAGCTGCTGAAACTTAAAATTTGTGAATTTCAACCATTTCTCTTCTTCAGTTGGGAGTTCTACTCTCTGAGTCCATGTTCTCGACAATAGGGAACATGATCCTTCAAGAGGGATTCATTTGCGAAACGGTGAAGGCAGTAATCACAGTAGAAACGTACACCGTTATGTTTGGTGAGAGGACTGAGAAGTCTACTCATATTCTTAATGGAGCAATAATGCTGCTTTTCATCATCCGATAACAGAAGGAGATTTGCATGCGCTTTAAATCTGAATGGTGTGATGTAGAGTGGGAACACCTCTTTCTCATATCCAAAAACATTAACAGAAATATTGTTCATTTTTTCGAATTTAGATATTTGATTTATTGTAACAGGGAAAATTAGGTAAGATGTGTTTAATTTTTCTTCTAAATGTATATAGTTGCTAAGGCGCTGCGGATGATCTGTGGCAGGATACAAAGAGGCTAAAACAGACCAGACAAAACATTTTTGGTCGGAATTACATACATTGACAATAGCGTGTTTTAACAGTAATTCTCTTGGAGTAGGAATATAACTAGATCCTGCAAGAGGTGTATATTTCCCAATGTTCATTTCAGCGTGGAGTACAGCATCCAGTGTCCATCCACTATGTGCTCCTTCAAATTCTTCAAATGAGGCCTTAATCTTCTTATATGCGGAATCCAGTTCTCTGTTTAGGGATGATGTAGGAAGACTTGTGACACAGTTACTTCGGAAAAATGGAGTGCAGTGTTCGAAGGTAGAAGGGGAAACTTTTCGCCTGAAGCGCACTTGCACAACAAGGTACCATTTAATGCTACCTTTTGAAGTCAATTCTTCTTTCAGATGAGTTAGGAGTGACTCCCGCGAGGATTCAAGGAAAAAGGTGAGGTCAACAGATGTTTCATCCGTTGCCATCAGTTTATGTGTTGACAGGGTCCTTTTCATTTCTTCTGTAAACTGACAGGGGTCTTCAGGGTCTGGTTTTTGCTTCTTCTGGGGAATCCTTTCATCTTCAGAACGTTTTCGTTTATTATTGTGGGGTTTTCTTTGATGGCGCAAAAGACTGTCTTTTCGCCCAAACTCCATTGCACATTCTTCACATTTGTAGGTTTTCCTGGAGGTGTGGGATAACTCGTGACGTCGGACGTCATCTCTCCTTGAGAATGTCGATTCGCATTCAGAGCACTTAAACAGGTTATTCCCATCATGATTTCTCATATGACGAATGAGATTTTTCTGGAGCGTGAAAGCCTTCTCACATATATCGCATGGATGCATTATGAAACAGTGAGTTGTAAAAATAGCTGATACTACACGAGGACGTGGAGAACTATCACTATTGCCTTCTAACAGTTGAAAAAAAATCACGGAGAAGCAGAGAACCGTCACTGTCAACGTCTGACAATAGAATGAGGAATCTGACTGATGAATGCCGTATTTATACTAGAAGAAGGACTATCCCGCAGAAACTGATTTAAAAGACTGTCCCGCAGTAAATGAAAAGAAACAATGCTACTGAGTAAAAATACTTTGAAAGGCAGAACTTCTAATAGGTGAGTCAGGATTCAAAATGGCAGAATCTGGACTTAGAAATTTTGGATGAGGGTAGAAACCAAGATGGACGTCGGTGGTAATTACTAATGGATTATCTGCAATTTAACTGAATAATTTCAGATTAATACATTACTGGAGGGAGGTATTTTATTCACCATTGTCCAACTTCAGTCTTTAAAAACCGAGAGAATTCTGACCAATGTGCTCTGCCACCAGTTTGTAACATACAGGTGGCGGAGCCCATAGGATTAACATAGCTCCGCCACTGGCTCAGAACTCTCCTTTACTCACTACTCACGTGACACGAAGGTTGCCAGATCACTAATTTTTTAAAAAAGAAATCGTTGCCAGATATTTTTCCAGAATTCTGTAATCCCTTCGTAAACGTAAACGAAGGTTGCCAGATCACTAATTTATAAAAAAAAATCGTAGTCAGATATTTTTTCAGAATTCTGTAGTCAACCTTCGTGTACGTACGAAGGTTGCCAGATCACTAATTTCTATTAAAAAAAAAATCGTAGCCAGATATTTTTTCAGAATTCTGTAATCAACCTTCGTATACGTAAACGAAGGTTGCCACATCACTAATTTATAAAAAAAAATCGTAGCCAGATATTTTTTCAGAATTCTGTAGTCAACCTTCGTGTACGTGCGAAGGTTGCCAGATCACTAATTTCTATTAAAAAAAAATTCGTAGCCAGATATTTTTTCAGAATTCTGTAATCAACCTTCGTATACGTAAGCGAAGGTTGCCAGATCACTAATTTATATAAAAAAAATCGTTGCCAGATATTTTTCAGAATTCTGTAATCAACCTTCGTGTACGTGCGAAGGTTGCCAGATCACTAATTTCTATTAAAAAAAAATTCGTAGCCAGATATTTTTTCAGAATTCTGTAATCAACCTTCGTATACGTAAACGAAGGTTGCCAGATCACTAATTTATAAAAAAAAATCGTAGCCAGATATTTTTTCAGAATATTGTAGTCAACCTTCGTGTACGTGCGAAGGTTGCCAGATCACTAATTTCTATAAAAAAAATCGTTGACAGATATTTTTTCAGAATTCTGTAATCAATCTTCGTATGCGTAAACGAAGGTTGCCAGATCACTAATTTATATAAAAAAAAAATCGTAGCCAGATACTTTTTCAGAATTCTGTAGTCAACCTTCGTGTACGTACGAAGGTTGCCAGATCACTAATTTCTATAAAAAAAATCGTTGCCAGCTATTTTTTTTAGAATTCTGTAATCAACCTTCGTATACGTAAACGAAGGTTGCCAGATCACTAATTTCTAAAAAAAATCGTTGCCAGATATTTTTCCAGAATTCTGTAATCAACCTTCGTGTACGTACGAAGGTTGCAAGATCACTAATTTCTAAAAAAAATAAAATCGTTGCCAGATATCTTTTCAGAATTCTGTAAGCTACCTTCATATACGTAAACGAAGGTGGCAATTTCTAAAAAAAATCGTTGCCAGATATCTTTTCTGAATTCTGTAATGAACCATATAGCGTTCGGATACTTTTTTGAGCGACTGTACCTATCCCACAGTCCTCCAACGGCCATTTACAATAATTACCCTCTTATTTCTCCCAAGAACAACAAACTGCTAATTCACTAGACATAAACAATTCTCTAAAGGCAAAACAAGACTTTGTTTTTAATCGGAGAAATAAATTGAGATTTTTTTTTTTGTTCTTTGATATCGAAGATAAATGTGTTTGTCCAATCATCTCTCTTCTCCATTTCTCCCGCATACTTCTATCACTTCCGGATTCTTTCAGTGAAAGAATCCGGAATTCTTTCACTATAGAATCGATAGATTCGTTTCAGAACTTAACTCCAGATGGGGAAACTGAGACCTGGTTAAAAAAAAATGAATGCATTACCAAAAAGGTGTATATTCGCTTCAAATTCCCATCTAGAGGTACACGTTTAGTCAAGACGGTCGTTTTTTTTTTTCCTTGTTAAGTACTTGATTTCTTTTTTTTCACTCTCGCTCCTTCAGTCAAAAATAAGAAATACTTTTCAGCTTTCACTTCATTGTATTTTCTGATTTTTGTTTAGCTCCATTTTGGACAATGTCGATACGATTTTGTTCCAAATGGATCTTTATTTTTCCTTGCATGTCAAAACAATAACTCTGATCCCGATGCAGTATGTAGAAATATTTTGATCTATTTTTTGAAATTTCCTTGGAATAAATAAATAAATAAGTAAATAAATAAAAGAAAACCTCTCTTACTAATTTCCCATTTACGAGAGCTAGTAAACTCCTAGTAAAGAAACAAAAAAAAAGACATCTTTTTTTCCAATGACTGTGGAATGATTGATAGAAGCTGCGTGAGTTTCGGAAAATAAAGTTCATGCCTCAATGATTTCTCCTCCTGTTATTTTCTTACAATTTTCTTGCGAAATATTTTTTTTTAAATTGTAAACGTTTTCGTGAAGAATATCTTGCTGTTTCTTTTTTTATTTTTCGTTTTAAATTCAGCAGAAGATTCCTTACAACAGGAATTTCAGTCAACTCCAAAATGTTATTCAGTATTAGCAAGAGAAAAATCAGTTTGGTACTCAAATATGGCCGTTATTTTGTTTTTAATTCAGTTAAATTCAATTTAATCAGAAAGGATGAAGGCAAAACGAAACAGAAATGAAGACGTCCTTCTGGTAGTTATAGGCCTTTTTTTTTACCTTTGTTGTCTGTCTGGGAGAAAAAGATTAAAATAACAGGAAATATGTCAGGGACTGAAACATAAATGATGCGAAGGAAAGTCCAGGCCAATTGTTAAAAGAAACCTGTGGACAATAGCAAAAAAACCATGGACATCAGGCAAATACGACAAAGGCTTGGTTCATTCAGTATCACGCCATGCTCTGTCTCTTAACCCTTTCACGACCAAGGGAAACATTTTTCCCATTTTAAAATTGGTGATTATCGTATTTAATTATAACCTTATCTGCATTTTTTTTATACAGAATGTCAAAATAGAACGTATGCCGAACGCAATTACGTAAACGGGAACGTTTAGAAAACAAAAACAGAACTGTCAGGACGCATAATATATGTACTATGTGCAATGTCCATCTTTGCCTCACTACCAAAAGAAATTGCTTCGCAGAATATCATAATTAGCAAATCATTTTGTATAGTAATTTTATTTCATAATTTTGCATTATTTTAGTTAACATTTTGTTCTAATAAACCAATAAATAAAAGACATTGCATAATAAGCCCAACTATAATTTGTGTTACCTTTATAGTCCATTGGGAAAAATATTTCCCATAAAATTCCAAAAAAACTACACATTGTTATGTATTTTTCTTATGATTTTTATTTATTTTACGTCTAATCAAACTAAAATAAACAGTTACATACTAATATTTACTCTTAGAAACCTTATGGTCCTGAAAGGGTTAACTGATGTTTACAGGTTCCAGTCCCCACTGTGATTGCTTTCAGAATTTCTCCACAATCGCGCCACTCTGTTCTAGGTAAGAAAGTATGAGGGTGACGCATTTGGTAGCGTGTCAGGCTCGTAGTCTGTAGTTTCTACATTCGATTCTCACCTGGACCAGCGTTGAGATTTATCTCAGCAAAATGGGGCGGGGGTGGCTCAGTCGGTAGCGTGCCAGACTCGTAATCTGCAGTTCCCAGGTTCGAGTCCCAGCTGGGTCAGCGTTGAGATTTGTCTCCGCAAAACTCTCCGACCTGCCCACAGTCAGTACGGGACACCGATGGGCTTGGAAAGACCGCCGTCCGTCGGATGGGACGTTAAGCCGTGGCCAAGTGTGCGAGAGAGCCATATCCTGTGCACGTTAAAGAACACGCTGGTTGGTCTTGACGGGAGGCTACAATCTGTCTCCCAACAGCTGTTCCAGTGGGTTCCAGTGAATCCCCAACCTTCTCTGAGCCCTCGGGGTCCTTGTGACCTGGCCATTTAGCTCATGGTGTGCAAAAAAGTGCCGCTCAGAAGTAAAATAACCCAACCATGCACACGGAACTACAATGAACTTGTGATGTGATGTATCATTTTGATGCTCGCATGTGCTTCAACGTGAGAATTACGTCACTAACCACTTCGAGCGTTAAATCAAGTTAAAAAGTAAAGAATAGTGCGTGGGAGATTAAATAAGTTTATTAGTGTGGATCGCGTTAGTGAAGGAAAAGAAGAATTCGTCGTTTGCATCGTGGTGATTAACGTCTGAAAAGAATTGGATCTGAAAAAACCAGCATACTTAGCCGCAGTTTTGGAGTCTTGATGACTAACACGGTAATCAGTTTACACAATTTTGGCTTTGCACGGTCAAAAAATGCAGCCAGTTTCGATTTACACGGTACTGACTGAGATTTCCTTTCTATGTACGTCTCAGTCAGTACCGTGTAAATCGAAACTGGTTGCATTTTTTGACCGTGCAAAGCCAAAATTGTGTGAACTGAGTACCGTGTAAATCGAGGGATAGGTGTATTTAGTTTTTCCCATAACCGGCCCAGGACAGAGGTATCTGTTATTAAACTGGATCTAGACAGTGCACTAACAGAGGAGTTAATTTTTAAAAAGGAAATGAGTCTTTGTAAATTATATATCTCATAAAAATTCTACTGGTAGCTATTTGTTTCTTAAAATTTGACAATTAACTTCAAAACGTTAGTAAGTATTCTATTAAAGTCACAATAAAATATTATTTTGCTTAAGGAGGCTGTCAGTTTGTATGCCATAGTGGAATATCTGTGATGGTAAGACATCAGGATGATAAGACACCTGGGTTCAAGCCCCGGGTGTGAACCCAGGGGCTTGAACCCAGGTCCCTTAGATCAGTAGCCAAGCGCGCTAACCACTCGGCCACCGGACGGCAAGAATGATATTTATAAATAAATTAGAACTTAGCATTTGTACGAACATTTAGTATTTCATGTTGTAAAATCATTTTTTATGTAATATTTCATGAAACAGTGTACTTAAGAATCACTATATTTAGCCTATATAATAGTCTACAAAATTGAACTAATTGCTAAAGACGGGCTAAAGACTATATAGAGCACTTTAGTTTGAAAAATTCAGTCTAGAAAAGTCATATCTCGCTGCCGATTCAAAACAGGTTTCAAGCCATTTACTTGATTTTTACTTTGGAATGATTAATAGGTTGGGTTGTTTTACCTCTGAGCGGCACTTTTTTGCACACCATGGGCTAAATGGCCACGTCACATGGACCCCGACGGCTCAGAGAAGGTTGGGGGAGGGGACCCACTGGAACAGCTGTTGGGAGACAGATGGTAGCCTCCCGTCAAGGCCATCCAGCGTGTTCTTTAACGTTGGGCTGTTTTACCTCTGAGCGGCACTTTTTTGCACACCATGGGCTAAATGGCCAGGTCACATGGACCCCGACGGCTCAGAGAAGGTTGGGGGAGGGGACCCATTGGAACAGCTGTTGAGAGACAGATGGTAGCCTCCCGTCAAGGCCATCCAGCGTGTTCTTTAACGTGCAGAGGGTATGGCTCTCCCGCACACGGGGCCACGGCTTAACGTCCCATCCGACGGACGGCGGCCTTTCCGAGCCCATCGGTATCCCCTACTGACCGTGGGCAGGGCGGGGAATTTTTGCGGAGATAAATCTCAACGCTGACCCAGCTGGGATTCGAACCTGGAAACTACAGATTACGAGCCTGGCGCGCTATCGACTGAGCCACCCCCGTCCCAGGAATGATTAATAACGGAAGTTAATCTTGAAGGTCTATGACATCTACACTAAGCGTTTCATAAGAAAATGTAACGGAAGGTAAATTAAAGATCTCGATCCAATCTATCTAAATCTCGTTTTTCAACACTATTCCCTTAATATTTGTAGAGTTATGGACATTTGAATATTTAACACCAGCAATGCCTAACGTTAGAATTGAACTCAGAAGTTAATTATAATTTGAATAAGAAGAATTATTTCACACCATTTAATACAACAGATGTATATTTGAAAAGTTAAGGTAAATAATTTTTCCCTGACTTACGTTGTTGCTGTTAAATATTCAAACTTCCATAACTCTTTAAGTACAAAGTGAACATTATTGAAAATCGAGATTTAGATAGATTGTATTGAGGTCTGTAATTTATCATCCGTTACATTTTCTCATAAAATGCTTTGTTTAGAAGTTATAGAGCTTCGAAGTTTTGAAAACCTTTCGAAATTATGAAAATCTCTCTCCATGTTTTAATTAATTTATAAGCTTCCGCTTATAAAACATGGAGAGAGGTTTTCATAACTTAGTGAACACCATGTATATTAACATTTTGTGAGAATTTTGGACAAATACGGTAACGAGCGGTCGCACTTTTTGTGCTCCAGCTTAGCAGAACTTCTTTTGTCAATTTGCAATTTTTTTTCAGACTTTTTAGATTTTTCAGTCTTTCTCAAGTTGGGTTGGGTTGTTTTACCTCCGAGCGGCACTTTTTTGCACACCATGGGCTAAATGGCCAGGTCACATGGACCCCGAAGGCTCAGAGAAGGTTAGGGAGGGGACCCACTGGAACAGCTCTTGGAAGACAGATGGTAGCCTCCCGTCAAGGCCATCCAGTGTGTTCTTTAACGTTGGGTTGTTTTACCTCTGAGTGACTCTTTTTTGCACACCATGGGCTAAATGGCCAGGTCACATGGACCCCGAAGGCTCAGAGAAGGTTGGGGGAGGGGACCCACTGGAACAGCTGTTGGGAGACAGATGGTAGCCTCCCGTCAAGGCCATCCAGCGTGTTCTTTAAAGTTGGGTTGTTTTACCTCTGAGTGACACTTTTTTGCACACCATGGGCTAAATGGCCAGGTCACATGGACCCCGAAGGCTCAGAGAAGGTTGGGGGAGGGGACCGACTGGAACAGCTGTTGGGAGACAGATGGTAGCCTCGCGTCAAGGCCATCCAGTGTGTTCTTTAACGTTGGGTTGTTTTACCTCTGAGCGGCACTTTTTTGCACACCATGGGCTAAATGGCCAGGTCACATGGACCCCGAAGGCTCAAAGAAGGTTGGGGGAGGGGACCGACTGGAACAGCTGTTGGGAGACAGATGGTAGCCTCCCGTCAAAACCATCCAGCATGTTCTTTAACGTATAGGGTATGGCTCTCCCGCACACGGGGCCACGGCTTAACGTCCCATCCGACGGACGGCGCCTTTCCAAGCCCATCGGTGTCCCCTACTGACCGTGGGCAGGGCGGGGAATTTTACGGAACCACGAAAAAACTTGCTCAACGCTGACCCAGCTGGGACTCGAACCTGGCGCGCTACCGACTGAGCCACCCCCGTCCCGTCTTTCTCAAGACTCCTGCATCTACTATCATGTTCACTTTGAAGGATCCTCGACTCAGAAAATCTTTTCGTTTTTACTTGCAAGACCTCAATATCAAGGAAATCTTAGCAGAAATTCAAGCCTTCTTTCAAGACAATAACATTATCAAAGTAGCACCAGAAATTTCGAAACAAGTCGCTATTATCACTCTGACTTGCGACGAAGCCGCCGATAGACTAAATCAGCTTTCATCAATCACCATTCAGGATAAAGAAATTACGTTTCAATACCTCGAACCTTCATCAAAAAGGGTAATTATTTTTAAACTGTCCTATTTTATCTCCCCTGACGAAATTTCTCATGAACTTTCCAAAATCGGCCAGATCAAGGACATTTCTGAAGAATTTTATTCTGAAGACCGATTCAAAACAATCAAAACCGGCAACAAAATAATGAAGATCGACCTAGAAACTGACATCCCAAATTTTATACCAATTTCCGGTTTCAGCGCTACAATTTATTATCCTGGTATGACTAAACTATGCAAACGATGCAAACTAGCAGGTCATTTCGCAGATTCTTGCACGAATTTCACCAAAAATAAGAAAACCTTCGCTACAATTGTGTCCACCTCCGAAGAAGATAAAACCAAAAACAGGCCCTCGCTACAAATGCAGCCAACTATGAAAAAGAAAAAAAAAAATATTTAAGTTCCTTCCTTGAAGAAAAACAAAGAATAAAATTCTTCAAACCCAAATATTCTTTCTGCCATCAACTCAGTTATGGAATGTTTACAACCCAACATGAGCTTAAATCAATCGCCCAAGGAATTTGAAAAACCTCAGAACCAATTTTTCACATATTACTTATTTCACTATTGCTATAGCCAGTAGCCGTCCCGTGGCCGAGTGGTTAGCGCACTTGGCTACTGATCTACGGGACCTGGGTTCGTGCCCCGGGTTCTCAGGTCACTCTAAGGCATGGATGTTCGTGTTGTTTTTCTGCTGAGGTCCTGCCATCCTCTCAGACCTTCTACTCTGGCATATAAACTGACAGGCTCCTGTCAGACCTCTATGGCAAGCAGCTGCTTGAGGGGGTATTTATTTTTAGCCGTCCCATGACCGAGTGGTTAGCGCGCTTGGCTACTGATCTAAGGGACCTGGGTTCGAGCCCCGGGTTAAGGTATGGATGTTCGTGTTGTTTTTCTGCTGAGGTCCTGCCATCCTCTCAGACCTTCTACTCTGGCATATAAACTGACAGGCTCCTGTCAGACCTCTATGGCAAGCAGCTGCTTGAGGGGGTATTTATTTTTAGCCGTCCCATGACCGAGTGGTTAGCGCGCTTGGCTACTGATCTAAGGGACCTGGGTTCGAGCCCCGGGTTAAGGTATGGATGTTCGTGTTGTTTTTCTGCTGAGGTCCTGCCATCCTCTCAGACCTTCTACTCTAGCATATAAACTGACAGGCTCCTGTCAGACCTCTATGGCAAGCAGCTGCTTGAGGGGGTATTTATTTTAAAATTATAGTCGGTATGGTCTCTGCCATAGACGCCATTGCAGTTACACTCCAAATGATATTTTCACACGTGAAACCAAATGATATTTTCACACGTTCACATGGGAAAATATCATTTGGAGTGTAACTGCCATGGCGTCTATGGCATGGGCCATATTGGCTATACAGGGTGAATCTGAAAATGTGGGCAAAACTTTACGGGGTGGTAGAACGCAGCTATACGAGCAATATTCGTCATAGAATGTATGGTCGGAACGCAAGCGGTGAGAAGTTAAAAGGTAGTTTTCCACTGTCACATTTAAAGAATGAACACAAGAAGGAGAGGAGATACTTCAGAAAACATTTTATTAACAGGAATGTAATTGAGGTACATGCTCAAAGAAATTGCTCAAAAGAGCTGCCGCCAGCTGTAATGCAGGCTTCACACCTGCGGGATAGGGACCGACGCACATTTGCGAAGACACCAGGCATTTCCCGAATATCGCCGGCAACAACGGCGATCCTGGCGACTAGATCCATATCGGTTTCAATGGGGTACTCGTAGATTAGGCTTATCCGCCATTTCGTGGTTAGTATAACAGTCATCCTCTCGGCAATCCACGGTAGACATGCCGTTGGGTGCGAGGACCGACCCATTTATACCATTTCCAACGCCACCTAGCGGCTCGCCGTTTGCGTTCCGACCATACATTCTATGACGAATATTGCTCGTATAGCTGCGTTCTACCACCCAGTAAAGTTTTGCCCACTTTTTCAGATTCACCCTGTATAAAGCCCAAATACGACAACTCCTAATTCTATTCAATCCAGAAATAAAAGTAAAATTGCATCAACTTCTCGAATCTGGATAAAAAAAAAAGCAGCAAAAGACCCAAGTGCACTATTCAAGAAATTCATGTTACATCTGGCAAATAACGACATCAAGGCACTAGAAGATATCCCTAAGAAAATCCTCATTCTGAAAAGAACGCTCAATAATCATCGTAAAATATATGATAAATACTTGAATTTTTACTCTACAGTTGTCGAATGCTATGCCAATGACCCAGCCAGCCACATTATTGAACGCTGTGATGATTAAATACCGCTTTTCGAAGATAAAGGCATTAAGGCTGTGGAAGATGAAATTTATGAAGAGTAAAATTTTATATTTTTGGCATTTTCTAGGTTCTTGGGTTGGGTTGTTTTACCTCTGAGCGGCACTTTTTTGCACACCATGGGCTAAATGGCCAGGTCACATAGACCCCGAAGGCTCAGAGAAGGTTGGGGGAGGGGACCCACTGGAACAGCTGTTGGAAGACAGATGGTAGCCTCCCGTCAAGGCCATCCAGCGTGTTCTTTAACGTTGGGTTGTTTTACCTCTGAGCGGCACTTTTTTGCACACCATGGGCTAAATGGCCAGGTCACATGGACCCCGAAGGCTCAGAGAAGGTTGGGGGAGGGGACTCACTGCAACAGCTGTTGGGAAACAGATGGTAGCCTCCCGTCAAGGCCATCCAGCGTGTTCTTTAACGTGCACAGGGTATGGCTCTCCCGCACACAGGGCCACGGCTTAACGTCCCATCCGACGGACGGCGGCCTTTCCAAGTCCATCGGTGTCCTCTACTGACCGTGGGCAGGACGGTGAGTTTCGTGGAGATAAATCTCAACGCTGACCCAGCTGGGACTCGAACCTGGGAACTACAGATTACGAGCCTGGCGCGCTACCGACTGAACCACCAACGCCCCCTAATTTTCTAGGAATTAGGCCTATCATCATCATCATCATCATCATCATCCTCAAGCAGCCATGGGCTACGGAGGTCCAACCAGACCGTGCAATTTAGTTCTCCAAGCAAGTCTATCCTGAGCTACATCTACTGCATCTGGCCACTGCACACCAATTCTAACAAGGTCCTGTTTGACATTGTCTGCCCACCGCATCCTAGGTCTCCCCTTCTTTCTGAGGCCTTTAGGCACACTGTTCATAACCCTATTCGCCAATCTATAATTATTCATACGGGCAACATGGCCAAACCAACGGAGTCTCTCTCTGCACAATATGCTGCTTAAAGGAGGTTGCAAACTCCTTTTCCTAATCTCATCATTAGTTACAAAGTTGAACCACCTAATGCCCAAGATACTGCGTAAGCATCTGGAATCAAAAGCATCTAGTTTCCTGTTATCTTGTTTACAAAGTGTCCAAGTTTCACTACCATAACTAACCCTAGAAAGAACCAAACTATTATACAGTCTAATTTTAGTCTTTAGGTGTATACGCCTATTTCTCCACACTCTCCATAGATTCTTAAAAGTCCCAGCAGCAATCCCTATTCGTCTGTTAATCTCATGCCGCACATCACCATTATCTGTTACATAGCTCCCAAGATAATTAAACTGTGACACCTGCTCAAGACTGCAACCATTCAGATTAACTGAATCACAGCCTGCCTGACCAATTTTCATCACTTTAGTTTTCTCTCTGTTTATAACCAAACCTACTCTACTACCAGTCTCATCAACAGCTCGAATGAAAGAGTTCATCTCATCAACATCATTTGCCAAAAGGGCTAAATCATCAGCATAATCTAAATCAGAAATTTTCGTATCTCCAGCCCATTTAAGGCCAAAATCTTTCCCTTGAAGTGAATTTCGCATAACATAATCAATAACCAAGCTAAAGAGAAAAGGAGACAAAATGCACCCTTGTCGAACACCAGAAGTAATGCTAAACCAATTGCTACAAGCCTTACCAACTCTCACACACGACTCAGTGTTATTATAGAGAGCTTTCATAATGTTAACTAACTTGTCTGGTATACCATATGATCTCACAATCAACCACAAATTATGACGATCAACAGAGTCGAAAGCCTTTTTGAAATCAACAAAGCTAGCAACCAAAGGTTTCTGAAACTCTAAACATTTCTCAAGAATCTGCCTAAGTGAAAATATCTGATCTACACATCCCCTACCACTTCTGAATCCACATTGCTCATCACGCAATTGCCTGTCAACCAGATTCTTAATTCTATTAAGCACAATCATGGAAAGAACTTTACCTGGAACAGAGAGTAGGCTGATACCCCTATAGTTATCACAAGAACTGCGATCACCTTTTTTGAAAATAGGGATAACAATAGCTCTGGTAAAATCCTTAGTAACCATGCCTTTATCATAAAAGAGATTCAGAATTTCAGTCATCCAAGTGGTAACCGAAACATTCCCAGCTCTAAGCATTTCCGTAGTAATTTCATCTACCCCTGGGGATTTATGAAGTTTAAGTTTAGAAACAGCCAAACTAACTTCAGATTGTGTTATAGGGCCAACATTAAAGCCACCAATGCATCTATCATCATTGCAAACAATGGGAGTAGAACTAACTACATTGTTTAGAACATCACTGAAATGCTCAGCCCAACTAGCCATGACAGAATCCTCTCCTTCTATAACCTTACCTTGTTTATCCTTCAATCCATGTATGCCTGTCCGTTTTCTACCACACAAAACATTAACTATCTGGTACAGCTCTCTGCTGTTGTGCTGTCTAACTGCTTCCTCGGCTTTGTCAGCCAAACCATCAAGCCAAAAAATTTTATCAGCAGCTAACTGATCCTTTACAAGTTTATTAAGGTCTCTGTAATGCTTTCTATTAGGACTAGTAGGGTATTGATTAAGGGCATTCCTGCAGTTCTTTCTTTCCGAAATAAGCTCAAGTGCCTTATCACTCAGATAATTTTGCCTCTTCTGCTCCTTTTTTCCTAAAAGAGTACTGTTAGTGTCCAAAAAAGCCTGTTTAAAATGATCCCATTCTTCCTCAACTTCAGTAGTAAGCAAACCATGACTGTCATAATGACTAAGTAACCTATCATGGTAAGCTTTGGCTATAACTGGATCTTTCAGAGCTTCAGTATTAAAAGTAAATTTTTTAACCCTAGCACAACACTTTTTAAGTTTAAGTTGCAACACACTTTTAACAAGGTAATGGTCAGATCCAATTTCAGCTCCCCTATATGCCCTGGTATTCCTAACAGAACTAGTCCATTTGCTGTTAATTAATATGTAATCAATCATATTCTTATGCAGCCCATCAGGTGAAATCCATGTGTACTTATGTATGTCGCGGTGTTTGTAATAAGTGTTAGTTATTCTGAATCCATTGAGTTTACTTACCTGTAGGAGACGTTGCCCATTGCTATTGCAGCTACCAATACCAAAAGGGCCTATTACTCCTCCCCAAAGGTCAGAGTCAGTACCAACTTTGGCATTGAAGTCACCAAGAACAAGGGTAATATCTCCTTTCTTGACAGAATTCAAAATATCCTGAAGTTGTTCATAAAACCTATCCTTCTCATCCTCATCGGCATCCTCAGTGGGGGCATAACAGCAGATAACATTCAAGTCTTTAACGCTTGTCTGAAATTTTGCTGTAAGAAACCTTTCATTAATGCACTCATATCCTAGAAGAGTATCACTAGCGTGTCTGCTGAGAAGCAGACCCACGCCTTGGTGATGCTTTTTGTCGTCCCTCCCTGAAAAGAGAAATTTAAGATTATTTTTAAGAATCTGACCTTTATCTGTCCATCTGGTCTCTTGCAAGCCGAGAATATCTAAATTATAACGGTGGAATTCTTGTGTGAGGACATCAAGAGAAAAAGCTCTGTGCAGAGTCCTCACATTCCAACTACCTATGGAGAGAAAATGGTTAGTGGGATGTTTAAAGAAACTATGTTTATTGAGAGAGGGAATGCCGACAATATCAAACAGCCCCCTAATCGCAGACATGGGGCAAAGACCCGTTCCCCCACTACTAAAGGCTGAAGCCATCTACACTGGAAGACTTCCTCCAATGTAGAATTTGACGATGCCAATAGAAGCAAAGAGTTCAGGTGCCTGCGATGACTTCTGCTCAGGATTATCCACCAGCTGATAAACATATCCTGTGGATCTATTCACTTGGGGCTGTCAACCCACAAACAAAAAGAAAACACAGCGGAAGATTTTCCCTCCACAGAAGCCCACCAGTGCAGCAAAATCAGGGTCCATAATCAAGCTCAGAGCCATATATCTGTCCAGTCCAGTAGGTTTATATGGTCAGCACCAGGACCCTGTGTGGTTGACCACTCCTCAGCAGGGTAGAAAAAAAAAGAAAAGTAGCCATAGTTGTCCAGATCAGTAGGCCACACTAATCTGGCAGCCCTCCCCTTCCGTTCACTTCCACAAGAGAGTATCTCTTTTGAAAGTTACTAACGGTCCGCACCACGAGAAGGCGGGGTTGGACATTAGGTGCTGTCGAAATTGAAATTTTTGAAAATTATTCTAGCGAACTCTCCTTTTTACTGCTTTTTTAGCAGCTGTGGTAATTTTATTTTTCCTTTTTCTTCACCTTTCTTTTCCCTTTTTCCTTCTCCTTACTTCTTCCTTTCATCCTTCCTTTCTTTTCGCTAAAACCACTCACTCAGACGTCCGATGTCCCGGTAGCTCACCGAGACGTCCGATGTCGCGGTAGCTCACCGGGACGTCCGATGTAACAGTGAGAGGTTCCCCTTCTATCCCCTGGGGCGGGGGTGGCTCAGTCGGTAGCGCGCCAGGCTCGTAATCTGTAGTTCCCAGGTTCGAGTCCCAGCTGGGTCAGCGTTGAGATTTATCTCCATGAAACTCACCGTCCTGCCCACGGTCAGTAGAGGACACCGATGGACTTGGAAAGGCCGCCGTCCGTCGGATGGGACGTTAAGCCTTGGCCCCGTGTGCGGGAGAGCCATACCCTGTGCACGTTAAAGAACAGGCTGGATGGCCTTGATGGGAGGCTACCATCTGTTTCCCAACAGCTCTTCCAGTGGGTCCCCTCCCCCAACCTTCTCTGAGCCTTCGGGGTCCATGTGACCTGGCCATTTAGCCCATGGTGTGCAAAAAAGTGCCGCTCAGAGGTAAAACAACCCAACGTTAAAGAACACGCTGGATAGTCTTGACGGGAGGCTACCATCTGTCTCCCTTCAGCTGTTCCAGTGGGTGCCCTCTCCCAATCTTCTCTGAGACTTGGGGGTCCATGTGACCTGGCCATTTAGCCCATGGTGTGCAAAACAGTGCCGCTCAGAGGTAAAACAATCCAATCCAAAGCTTACCGGGACGTCCGATGTAACAGTGAGTGGTTCCCCTTCTATCCCAAGACGTGTCTCTTTTCTCAAAATTGACTCCTAAACTCCTTTTTCTCTCACCCTCAGATTTCCCTTTACTTCCTTCTACTTTTACTCATCAAGGGCGATATCTATCGCATCGGTTTCTTAACTCAACAGTTTTTTATTCTCCTCATCCCCCCTATTCTCCGTTGAAGCCGGTAATGGCCCAGTTGCCCGGTACTGCATTTGGCATTTCGTGATCTGTGATGTATATTATAAAAAAAAATACCCCCTCAAGCAGTTGCTTGCCACAGAGGTCTGACAGGAGTTGTTTGGGTTGTTTTACCTCTGAGCGGCACTTTTTTGCACACCATGGGCTAAATGACCAGGTTGGGTTGGATTGTTTTACCTCTGAGCGGCACTTTTTTGCACACCATGGGCTAAATGGCCAGGTTGGGTTGGATTGTTTTACCTCTGAGCGGCACTTTTTTGCACACCATGGGCTAAATGGTCAGGTCACATAGACCCCGAAGGCTCAGAGAAGGTTGGGGGAGGAGACCCACTGGAACAGCTGTTGGGAGACAGATGGTAGCCTCCCGTCAAGGCCATCCAGAGTGTTCTTTAATGTGCACAGGGTATGGCTCTCCTTCACACGGGGCCACGGCTTAATGTCCCATCCGACAGATGGCGGCCTTTCCAAGCCCATCGGTGTCCCCTACTGACCGTGGGCAGGGCGGGGAATTTTGCGGAGATAAATCTCAACTGTGACCCAGATGGGACTCGAACCTGGGAACTACAGATTACGAGCCTGGCGCACTACCGACTGAGCCATCCCCGCCCCTAAATGGCCAGGTCACATGGACCCTGAAGGCTCAGAGAAGGTTGGGAGAGGGGACCCACTGGAACAGCTGTTGGGAGACAGATGGTAGATTCCCGTCAAGGCCACCCAGCGTGTTCTTTAACGTGCACAGGGTATGTCTCTCCCGTACACGAGGCCACGGCTTAAAGTCCCATCCGACGGACGGCGGCCTTTCCAAGCCCATCGATCTGACAGGAGCCTGTCAGTTTATATGCCATAGTAGAAGCGACATATGCAGAAAAAATACTCAAACCGTACCGTGTAAAACGAGTCTATAAGTAATAGTGTGGTAATCCTCAATAGCGTAGCCATTAAAAAGTAGTCCAAATAATGGTCCCCTACCAACAGGGGGACTAGAGTCGCATCATAACTTCGCACATGCGCAATGAAAAGATATTGCTATAGTACCGTTTTACGCCAAATTACTCCTCCACAAGTAGTTCTAGATATGAAAAAAGTAGTTCTACATAAAAAATGATATCGCGAAACATTATGGGCATGCAAAAACACGATACTCCACAAGCAGCTAAAATGTTTCGTTAGTTTCCTCCAGAAATTTAAATATTAAGAATTTGCTTACATAATAAAAAATTGTTTAATTGTGGTGGCATCCTCACAAATCCTATTTGTACATCCAGTTTAATTTGGCAAGTATAAATTGAATAAATCTTTAATTTGTTTGATTTATTTAGCATAATTGATCGTTTGTAGAAGTTTCAGGGCAGTTGTAAATTTCAGTGTTGCTATATTTAACGTTATGAAAAGGAGAGAATTATATAGTTTATATTTGCTCGTATTTAACCTCACGTGACATTTAATACAATTTCATGTACAACTTGCTGAATACTGTGTCGCCGTAAGAAATTCTGCTTGCCGTGGCTAAAATATAAAGTGGCAAGGCATGATCGCGTCCGTTGTACTTTTAACGTAGTAAGGTGTGCTTTGCATGCGGCATCTTGAAGCGATAGGAACCGCTAATCTCACGATTGCAACGAACAGTTTTAAAAGTAGTTTTCTCAGTATAACAACTTTCTTTTGCACAGTGCAGTTAAGACGAGAATTTTTAAGAATAATATTTAGAATTTTAGATTCTATTCAAATATAAATATATTACTGAGGTTTTGTTTTTACGTTTAAGAACATTCAAGTCTAATATGCATTGTGGGTACGGTAAAGCTGTTATTGGTTCCTGTCAACTCCATGATCTATGGGGGCGGCGGTGGCTCAGTCGGTAGAGCGCCAGGCTCGTAATCTGTAGTTCCCAGGTTCGAGTCCCAGCTGGGTCAGCGTTGAGATTTATCTCCGCAAAATTCCCCGCCCTGCCCACGGTCAGTAGGGGCCACCGATGGGCTTGGAAAGGCCGCCGTCCGTCGGATGGGACGTTAAGCCGTGGCCCCGTGTGCGGGAGAGCCATAACCTTTGCACGTTAAAGAACACGCTGGATGGCCTTAATGGGAGGCTACCATATCTCTCCCAACAGCTGTTCCAGTGGGTCCCCTCCTCCAACCTTCTCTGGACCTTCAGGGTCCATGTGACCTGGCCATTAGGCCATGGTGTGCAAAAAAGTGGCGCTGAGAAGTAAACCAACCCAGCTTTCCTCGAGTTTGTTGGGGGGGGGGGGGTTGAATTGTGGGTTGTTTTATCTCTGAGCGGCACTTTTTTTGCACACCATGGGCTAAATGGCCAGGTCACATGGACCCCGAAGGCTCAGAGAAGGTTGGGTGAGGGGATCCACTGGAACAGCTGTTGGGGGACAGATGGTAGTCTCCCATCAAGGCCATTCAGTGTGTTCTTTAACATGCACAGGGTATGGCTCTCTCGCACACGGGGCCACAGATTAACGTTCCATGCGACGGACGGCCGCCCTTCCAAGCCCATCGGTGTCCCCTACTGACCGCTCAGTCGGTAGCGCGCCAGGCTCGTAATCTGTAGTTCCCAGGTTCGAATCCCAGCTGGGTCAGCGTTGAGATTTATCTCCGCAATACTCCTCGCCCTGCCCATGGTCAGTAGGGGATACCGATGGGCTTGGAAAGGCCGCTGCCCGTCTGATGGGACGTTAAGCCGTGGTCCCGTGTGCGGGAGAGGCATACCCTGTGCACGTTAAAGAACACGCTGGATGGCCTTGATGGGAGGCTACCATCTTTCTCCCAAAAGCTGTTCCAGTAGGTCCCCTCCCCCAACCTTTTCTGAACCTTCGGGGTCCTTTTGACCTGGCCATTTAGCCCATGGTGGGCAAAAAAGTGCCGCTCAGAGGTAAAACAACTCAACCAAAAGTGGGAGAGCCATACCCTGTGCACGTTAAAGAACACGCTGGATGGCCTTGACGGGAGGCTACCATCTGTCTCCCAACAGCTGTTCCAGTGGGTCCCCTCCCCCAACCTTCTCTGAGCCTTCGGGGTCCATGTGACCTGGCCATTTAGCCCATGGTGTGCAAAAAAGTGCCGCTCAGAGGTAAAACAACCCAACCCAACCCATGATCTATGTTCCAGTAAACGGTAATAAAATGCTGTGACATTCAGCACGGGATGATAACAGCGTTTAACAATCCTTCATCCTTTCCTGGATCACTTTGTAAAAGGGGCCTCAGCCCCTTTTATCATCTGGTCCAATCACAAAATTCAATTTTTGGCGCTGTAAGCACCGACTGGCGGGACCAGGACCGTAAAGTGCTGGTTATCCCACATTTCGGCGATTAGGCTTAATGGCTCGCAGGCCGCCTAGATTCGTTGAAAAATGAAAAAAAAAATGAAAAAAAAAAAAATAAGCAAAGGGTTGTTGGGTTGTTTTACCTCTGAGCGGCACTTTTTTGCACACCATGGGCTAAATGGCCAGGTCACATGGACCCCGAAAGCTCAGAGAAGGTTTGGGGAGGGGACCCACTGGAACAGCTGTTGGGAGACAGATGGTAGCCTCCCGTCAAGGCCATCCAGCGTGTTCTTTAACGTGCACAGGGTAGGCTCTCCCACACACGGGGCCACGGCTTACCGCCGTCCGTCGGATGGGACGTTAAGCCGTGGCCCCGTGTGCGGGAGAGACATACCCTGTGCACGTTAAAGAACACGCTGGATGGCCTTGACGGGAGGCTACCATCTGTCTCCCAACAGCTGTTCCAGTGGGTCCCCTCATCCAACCTTCTCTGAGCCTTCGGGGTCCTTATGGCCTGGCCATTTAGCCCATGGTGTGCAAAAAAGTGCCGCTCAGAGGTAAAACAATCCACAACCCTGTCAGACCTCTGTGGCAGGCAGCAACTTCAGGGGCTGCTTGCCACAGTTGAATTTAAGAGACACAAGAACAAAAGGCTCTGCTTTATAAGAGAGGCAGTAAAAATCTAATACAGTGGACCCCCGATATAACGCGCATGTCGGGCGGGAAACAACACCCGCGTTATAAGGTGAACCGCGTTATACCGAGCGGCGCGGTGGCGACACAATAAATTTCACACTGTAAGCTTTTCTTTTACTCATCATGCATACAATAATTAAACACTATTCAAAATACATGCAGGAACTCAATACATACACAATTACTCAATACGCAGTAACAATAAAATGCGATACTCACTAACGCCGCACGGACCTGTATAAACGTGTTTGAACTTGTCGCGAACATCGCCCGCGCTATAACCGAGTGCGCTGTATAGCGAGCAGCGCTATAACGAAGGTCCACTGTACGTTTATTAATATAAAGTATCAATTTTTTAAAATAAATAACTACCAGTAAATTCTTAAGATATAGCGCTATAATTTAGGAACGTTGTATTTAATATCATATTCCATATAATCTCCAAAGTCAATTCAATGAGGGGTCAGCTAGGCCCACTCCTCAGGAGAAATTCCATTTTAATGATTGATCATAAGCTTTTACTCTATGATATGATCATCAGAACGGTGATTACGCTTCACCCATATGGGCGAATACTACACCCACCAATATTCGTAAGATTCAGGTCTTACAGAACAAGATTTTGAGAACTGCGGTCGATGCCCCTGGTTTGTCACTAACAGACAACTCTATAAAGACCTGAGCATCGACCGTATATATATACACATATAAAACGCACCTCAAAAAGATTTTTTTAGGCTGTAAGCAATAATCCCAATGAGATTATTTCTTCCCCGATTCTTTACGATCATACTGTTTTGAACAAGTACAAGAGGTCTAAAACGGTAGCGTTCTCTGAGGAGACCTACCCGTTTTAGGTTTCTTATGCAATTTTACTGCTATTTTTAGCTTTTCTTATGTTTGCCCTTAGGGGTCCACCTAAGGGTGGTTTACTTATATATTTTGTTCTTACGCATGCCAAATAGGCATATCTTTATGATGGAGATGGTTAGAGGAAAAAGTATTACCCGGCACATCGAATATGATTATATGATCTACGATAACATTATTTTTCAAGATATATATTACAAATACAAGGTATATATTACAAGACAAGATATATATTACAAAAAATTATTATATATAATATGTTATATAAATGAGATATATATATCAGTTTATTTACATCGAAATTAAGCTTGATTTCCAAACATTCAAATACAACTGAAAATTTGTAACACTAGCATTTCTGTAAATTGCAGAAATTGTTTTTAAAGTGTAAACGAAACGCAACTAAGTATAAATTAATGAGCATGGATCAAGTGCCCTTCAAATATCAATATCAAGTTTCATTTGTTTAATCTTCATCCCCGAAAGCCACCTGGATGCATCGGGCCCGGACAGTCGTTCAGCGAAAGGAGGGAAATTAAATATGGACAAAATTTACTTGATTTGATTTCTCTAGATTTTAACTAAAAATCTATTAATTTTTTAAACCACATAAAGTAAAATATTTTATTCATTAATCGGCTATGACTACATTTAATATTTATTCATTAATCACTACATTTTAATATTTTATACTTATTTACCACAATTTTAAAAATAAATATTTAATTACAATAGCTATATATTTGAAATCAATTCTTACCTGGTATAATATAAGAGGCTCCCTCCTGGATATCAACAATCGTTAGAGAGGCAATAAAAATGTAATACGCTTATTAAAATAATTACGAATATTTTAAAATTAGTTACTAATTTTTAAAAATAAATAACCATTGCTAATCCTCCTAATTCCTAGGTACAATTCTTTTTTTTTATTCTCTCATTCTCCAACTTCATGAATGCTACCACACTGCAACAAGATCACATACAAGTTTTCCTCTAAAATAGAGTTGGGTTGTTTTACCTCTGAGCGGCACTTTTTTGCACACCATGGGCTAAATGGCCAGGTCACAAGGACCTCGAAGGCCCAGAGAAGTGTGGACCCACTGGAACAGCTGTTGGGGGACAGATGGTAGCCTCCCGTCAAAGCCGTTCAGCGTGTTCTTTAACGTTGGGTTGTTTTACCTCTGAGCGGTACTTTTTTGCACACCATGGGCTAAATGGCCAGGTCACATGGACCCGAAGGCTCAGAGAAGGTTGGGGTAGGGGACCCACTGGAACAGCTGTTGGGAGACAGATGGTAGCCTCCCGTCAAGGCCATCCAGCGTGTTCTTTAACATTGAGTTGTTTTACCTCTGAGCGGCACTTTTTTACACACCATGAACTAAATGAGCAGGTCACATGGACCCGAAGGCTCAGAGAAGGTTGGGGGAGGGGACCCACTGGAACAGCTGTTGGGAGACAGATGGTAGCCTCCCGTCAAGGCCATCCAGCGTATTCTTTAACGTGCCACAAGTATGTCTCTCCCACTAAAAAGTGCCGCACACGGGGCCACGGCTTAACGTCCCACCCGATGGACAGCGGCCTTTCAATGCCCATCGGTGTCCCCTACTGACCGTGGGCAGGGCGGGGAGTTTTTTAGAGGGGTGGCTCAGTTGGTAGCGCACCAGGCTCGTATTCTGTAGTTCCCAGGTTAGAGTCCCAGCTGGGTCAGCGTTGAGATTTATCTCCGCAATAGATAATGAGTTCATAGATCATAAATTAGGCCATTTGATGTTCAAATATCGTGACGTCACAAACCATGGATCTACATTTTAATTATTTTTTCGATATCGTTTCGTGGCACCTCCTAAAAACTTCGATCAATAACGATTTTTGCTTTGTACTGCCAATAGATTGGCTACTGAGGGAATAATAACAGTGTAAAGGACTGCAAGCCTAAATATTTAAATAAAGAAATCAAATTGCGGTGGGATTTATTGATAGACTGATAAAAAAAAAAAGCCTATTTCCACTTTCCTAAACAGTATTTTACTATTTAATAGTCAATCCAGTAAAACGTGTGAAACACAAGTTTCTCGCTTTCTCATCATAATCGAATTTTCATCCCCTAACTGGAAAAGTAAAGAGAGCCAGGTGTTGTGGAATTTTATTTTTTGATGATGATTTTTCTGGTTGAAGATTAGAAACTAGAAACCATCATCAAATCCCAATTTTCCTCCACTCCCATTCTCATCCCTCCTCTCCACTTCTAAAAGGTAAAAAAAAAAATGACATCTTAGTTATTTTAAGAACAGAAAGATAAAAAAAAAAATGACATCTTAGTTATTTTAAGAACAGAAAGATAAAAAAAAACACCCAAAATCGAACAGTAACATTTTCTCTCCTGGTATTACAGAGGCATCAAATAACCGACTTGAATTTCTATGTTCACAAAACCGTGACCATAAGTGTTGTGATTTACAATTCTAATATCTCTGTCATGTTTCATTCGTCTCAAATCCTTTTCGGCTTTTTTTTTTTGGGTTTCTGTTTTTTTTTTATCCAATCTTCAGTTGCCACTTTTTCTTTTCTTATCCGTCGTTTTTCGGTAGAAGTCTTACTGTGCCTTTTCGAGACATTCTGGTTCTCGAGACAATAAACGATTTTGAGTTTTCGTCTACCACATTACGAAATTTTTCTCAAGACTTAAAACCGTTACCAGTAATGCACACGTTTCAGTTCACTATGCGGCTGAAGCAAAACCAGATTCTGGGCAAGGTAAAACTTTTTACTTCAAACCGGACATGGATAATGAATGCACTTACAGAAAAATTAATTTTTTAATAAATAGGCGTGTTTATTAGATATATATTTTGTTAAAATTCTACTGGTAGCTACTTATTTTAAAAAATTTGGAAAAGTAATTTCGAAATCTTCATAAATTAATTAATTTATGTATTATACTTAAGAATAATTAGGTGTAATTAAATTTTAGATAAATTAAATCACTAAAATTTTTACGCATATTTAATTTTTCCCACAACCGGCCAAAACAGAGATGTATTATACCGAGCCAAGACAGTGCACTAACAGAGGAATAATTTTTTAAGTAAATACGTTAGTTTAAATTACATATTTCACAAAAATTCCACCGGTAGCTATTCATTTCTTAAAATTTCGCAATTAATTTCGAAATATACGTAAGAATTCTATTAAAGTCGCAATAAAATATTATTTTATTTATCTTGTTTAAGAATAAATGAGTTTATCAAATTTTAGACAAATTAAATTACTAAATTTTTATGAACATTTATTCCCCGTGTATATACACCATGACATGGCAGAATCATCTGCATTATATCTAGCTTAAACAGTACACAAAAAATTAATTTTTGAATAAATAAGTTTTAATTAAATATAAGTCTCTTAAAATAGAACTAGAAAGTTTTTATTTTCTTTTGATTTTAGTATATAACTTTAGTATATTTATAAATATTTTCTGAAATAATAATAAATAACTGTATAACTGGCTTTTAAAAGTAAAGAGTTTGTAGTTAAACTTTTGAAAATTTACAGTAAACCGGTTCAACGAAAGTAGTGAAAAAATGAAGGATATTAAATATGCTTAAACATTTAAAGGATTTAATTTGCTTAAAATATAACAACAACTTATTTTTCCTAAACAGTGTGAATATATTTTGCTACAATTTTATTTGAATATTTTAAAATTAATTACCCAAATTTGAAAAGTAAACCAGTTTTAACAAAGATACCTAAATGTTTAAAAGTAATTTTTGTTGATTCGTTGTTTTGTTAGTCCGTAGGTACGATATAAACACAGAATAATTACATTAACTGGCACAGATGGACTACTCAAAACCATTGTTTGCAGCGCCACTATTAGCAGCCGGTCGTAATACTCTTTTCCCATTAACTTTCAGTGGGTGGATACATGGGCGTAGCGAAGGACTATGGTTGGGGGGAGCGGAAATCGAAAATTTTCCAAATCGAAAATTTTCCAACTCGAAAATCAAATTTTACCAACTAAGAAAATAACGTCTTTGTCAGGTTCGTACCTAGATTTTTGCTCATTGGGGGAGGAAGGTTGGGTTGGGTTGTTTTACCTCTGAGCGGCACTTTTTTGCACACAATGGGCTAAATGGCCAGGTCACAAGGACCCCGAAGGCTCAGAGAAGGTTGGGGGAGGGGACCCACTAGAACAGCTGTTAGGAGACAGATGGTAGCCTCCAGTCAAGGCCATCCAGCGTGTTCTTTAACGTTGGGTTGTTTTACCTCTGAGCGGCACTTTTTTGCACACCATGGGCTAAATGGCCAGGTCACATGGACCCCGAAGGCTCAGAGAAGGTTGGGGGAGGGGACCCACTGGAACAGCTGTTGGGAGACAGATGGTAGCCTCCCGTCAAGGCCATCCAGCGTTTTCTTTAACGTGCACAGGGTATGGCTCTCCCGCACACGGGGCCACGGCTTAACGTCCCATCCGACGGACGGCGGCCTTCTCAAGCCCATCGGTGTCCCCTACTGACCGTGGGCAGGGCGGGGAATTTTTGCGGAGATAAATCTCAACGCTGACCCAGCTGGGACTCGAACCTGGAACCCTGGGAACTACAGATTACGAGCCTGGCGCGCTACCGACTGAGCCACCCCCGCCGCAGGGGGAGGAGGGCAGTTTACATCACTCTCCTGCGTTTTTGCCATGTAACTTCCAATTTTGCCAACTAGCCATAATTTCACAGAAATAATCCCAATATTTACATATCGCCTGAATTGTAGGAAATCAGTATGAATTTTCCCAACTCTCCTAATTTTCACAAAATCAATACCAATTTTAACAACAACTTGCCTATATTTACCAATCTCGCCTGTATTTTACCAAGTGGATTCGAATTTTGCCAACTCTCCTTAATTTCACAAAAAAAATCTCAATTTTGACATATCGCCTGAATTGTAGCAAGTCAGTATGAATTTTCCCAACTCTCCTTAATTTTACAAAATCAATCCCAATCTTTACATCTCTCCTAAATTTCCCAAGTCACTTCAAATTTTACAAACTCCCCAAGATTTTGCCAAGTTGTCTCGATTTGGTAAACTCTCTTTAATTTCACAAAACTAATCCCAATTTTCGCAACTCGCCTGTATTTTACCAAGTGGATTCGAATTTTGCCAACTTCCTAAGATTTTGCCAACTCTCCTTAATTTCACAAAACCAATCCTAATTTTCACAACTAACCTGCATTTTGCCAAGTGTTTTCCAATTTTTCCAACTCCTCTAGATTTTTCCAGGAATGCCTCGATTTTACCACCTCTCCTTAATTTCACAAAAACAATCTCAATTTTTACATCTCTCCTGAATTTGCCAAGTCACTGCAAATTTTTCAAACTCCCCAAAATTTTGCCAAATTTTCTCGTTTTGTCAACTCTCCTTAATTTCACAAACCCAATTCGCCCTTTTGTTACCAAGTGGATTCGAATTTTGACAAGTGGATTCGAATATTGACAAGTGGATTCGAATTTTGACAAATGGATTCGAATATTGACAAGTGGATTCGAAATTTGCCAACTGCCCTAGATTTTGCCAAGTTTCGTCGATTTGGCCAACTCTCTTTAAGTTCACAAGAACAATCCCAATTTTCACAACTCGCCCGTATTTTACCAAGTGGATTCGAATTTTGCCAACTGCCCTAGATTTTGCCAACTCACCAGAATTTTACAGAAAAAAAAATCACAATTTTTACATCTAACCTGATTTTTGAAAAGTCACTCTGAATTTTGCGAACTCCCCAAGATTTACCAACTCTCCTAGATATTGCGAAGTTGCCTCGATTTTCCCATCACACCATAATTTTACAGAAAAAAAATTCCAATTTTCACATCTCACCTGAATTTTACCAACTCCCCAAGACTTTGCCAGGTCACTCCAAATTTTGGCAACTTGCCACTAGGTTTTGCCAAGTTTCCTCAATTTTGCCAACTCGCCATAATTTTACCGAAAAAAAAACCCAATTTTACATTTCACCTGATTTTTGAAAAGTCACTCAATATGTAATAGGAAACATTTGATTATTAATATTATATAATGCTATTATCGAAAAATCTGAAATTAACTGCTGGTGTTTAAAAAATATTACCTACCTGTCAAATTTTAAAATTATAATTTTCGAGCAAAATTAGCTAAACAATTTCTCTACCGGAACAATAGCATCGCTTTTGTACTACAATACTCATATATTGATTGATATATTCAACTGGTAGTTACTTATTATGAAAAATACGGTAATTAATTTCAAAATATCAAAATATTTAATTATTTTAATAAAATCCTTATGAATAAATAAAGTTATTTATTTCAAAATGAGTTAAAATTAGCTGAAATTTTAAACAAATCACATCATTTGAATTTTTATGCATAATTAATTTCCCTCCTTTCGCTGAAAGCAGTCCTGACCTGATGCAACAAGGTGGCCTTGGTATAAATGACTTTGGTTTGATATGAGACAAAAACAACAACATTACCAACAGCGGAGATGCATCCAACATGAAAGGAATACAAGACTGGAAAAAAAAATTACTATCAACTGCCATGTTTCATTAACAAATTGCGAAAAATGTGTTAGTGCTTACAAAATTCCGCATTTATTTGATCTCTTGCCAAATAATATCGTATCTCTAAAAAGTTACTCTTTTTCAAAATCGGAACTTATTCAATTTTTCAAATTAGATGCTGCATAAAATATTGAAATTATTAAAAATCAACTAACGAGAACTAACAAACTTATGTCATCCTAACGTAGTTTCTGGCAATTAAATAGAGCAAATATTTAAAAATATATAAAAATGTATGGGTTGGGTTGGGTTGTTTTACCTCTGAGCGGCACTTTTTTGCACACCATGGGCTAAATGGCCAGGTCACATGGACCCCGAAGGCTCAGAGAAGGTTGGGGGAGGGGACCCACTGGAACAGCTGTTAGGAGACAGATGGTAGACTCCCGTCAAGGCCATCCAGCGTGTTCTTTAACGTTGGGTTGTTTTACCTCTGAGTGGCACTTTTTTGCACACCATGGGCTAAATGGCCAGGTCACATGGACCCCGAAGGCTCAGAGAAGGTTGGGGGAGGGGACCCACTGGAACAGCTGTTAGGAGACAGATGGTAGCCTCCCGTCAAGGCCATTCAGCGTGTTCTTTAACTTTAGGTTGTTTTACCTCTGAGCGGCACTTTTTTGCACACCATGGGCTAAATGGTCAGGTCTGATGGACCCCGAAGGCTCAGAGAAGGTTGGGGGAGGGGACTCACTGGAACAGCTGTTGGGAAACAGATGGTAGCCTCCCGTCAAGGCCATCCAGCGTGTTCTTTAACGTGAACAGGGTATGGCTCTCTCGCACACGGGGACAGGGCTTAACGTCCCATCCGACGGACGGCAGCCTTTCCAAGCCCATCGGTGTCCCCTACTGACCGTGGGCAGGGCGCGGAATTTTTGAGGAGATAAATCTCAACGCTGACCCAGCTCGGTAAAAATGTATGTATTGAAAAGTATTTACAAAAAGCTGAAAATAATTTGTGATTATTCTATGTCCTGCAGATATGTTTCGTAGGTCATCAATAATAACTTAACGATTACTTGCAAAATGTATGCAGAAAGACTAATAATATATATTAAAAAAATAAATAAATAACTGAATCGTATGCATTTACTGGATAAGACGCCACAAAGTTTGGCTATACTCACTAATGCGAGATTGTCCAAATTCCTGGGGCGGGGATTGCTCAGTCGGTAGCGCGCCAGGCTCGTAATCTGCAGTTCCCAGTTCGAGTCCCAGCTGGATCAGCTTTGAGATTTATCTCCGCAAAATTCCCGCCCTGCCCACGGTCAGCAGGGGACACCTATGGGCTTGGAAAGGCCGCCGTCTATCAGATGGGAAGTTAAGCCCTGTCCCCGTGTGCGGGACAACCATACCCTGTGCACTTTAAAGAACATATTGGATGGCCTTGACGGGAGGCTACCATCTGTATCCCAACAGCTGTTCCAGTGGGTCCCCAACCTTCTATGAACCTTCGGGGTCCTTGTGACCTGGCCATTTAGCCCATGGTGTGCAAAAAAGTGCCGCTCAGAGGTAAAACAACCCAACGTTAAAGAACACGCTGGATGGCCTTGACGGGAGGCTACCATCTGTCTCCCAACAGCTGTTCCAGTGGGTCCCCTCCCCCAACCTTCTCTGAGCCTTCGGGGTCCATGTGACCTGGCCATTTAGCCCATGGTGTGCAAAAAAGGGCCGCTCAGAGGTAAAACAACCCAACCCAAATGTCCCTTCCTCCAATTTCCATCCCCACTCGTTTCGAATTGTTAACTCATTCCTCACAACAATACCCCCACTTCCCATCCCCACGAAATTCTCCCCCCCCCATCAAATCGGATTTAGAAGGAACGAAATCCTCTGCACAAACTGCGAAAATACCTCTGAGTCTGAAATCCAATGCAATTACAGCAAATAAGGATTAGAAATTTTAAGGCCATTGACTGAGCGTACCTTTTAGAAAGCTTGTCAGAGTCATGTTTACTTCCAGTGACCGAGTCACTGCTCTTCTTTAGGATACCATTTGCAAAATTCTGTTTTAATCCCATCAACTTATCTGTGCTTCTTTTATTTCTTGTACCCAATCTTTCTCCCAGTTTTTAATTCGGTAGTGAAGTGTCAGGTAAGTAGCGCACCCAGTTTACAGAGCAGAAAGTTGGGGGCCATTTGGTGTTAGGTGGGTGGATTTATGGGGGTGGGGAACCGGTCGGAATGGGAGCAGCAAAGTGAGCAAATCGAAAGTTCTCTTTGTCATTGAGTTCACAAGGACATCAGTATCACTGCTACACTTCTAAACCTAATGTAACATTGAAAGGATCATTCTCTGGATCCATAATCCCATATAGTATGAGTAGGGGTGCTCTGTCGGTGGCATGCCAGGCTCGTAATCTGCAGTTCCCAGGTTCGAATCCTGTTTGAGCAAGCGTTGAGATTTATTTGCCCGAAACTCACCATCCTGCCCTAGTTCAGTAGGAGATACCGATGGGTTTGGGGCGGGGGTGGCTCAGTCGGTATCGCGCCAGGCTAGTAATCTCTAGTTCCCACGTTCGAGTCCCAGCTGGGTCAGCGTTGAGATTTATCTCCGCAAAAATTCCCCGCCCTGCCCACGGTCAGTAGGGGACACCGATGGGCTTGGAAAGGCCGCCGTCCGTCGGATGGGACGTTAAGCCGTGGCCCCGTGTGCGGGAGAGCCATACCCTGTGCACGTTAAAGAACACGCTGGATGGCCTTGACGGGAGGCTACCATCTGTCTCCCAACAGCTGTTCCAGTGGGTCCCCTCCCCCAACCTTCTCTGAGCTTTCGGGGTCCATGTGACCTGGCCATTCAGCCCTTGGTGTGCAAAAAAGTGACGCTCAGAGGTAAAACAACCCAACCCAAACAACCGATGGGCTTGGAAAGCGGCCTGTAAGATGGGACGTTGAGCCGTGGTCCTGTGTGCGGAACAGCCATAACTCTGCACATTAAAGAACACACTGGATGGCCTTGACGGAGGCTACTATCTGTCTCCCAACAGCTGTCCGGTGAGTCTCTTCCCACAACCATCCCTGAGCCCTTGGGGTCCTTGTGACCTGATCATTCAGCCCATTGTGTGCAAAAAAGTGCCGCTCACAGGTAAAACAACATAACCCAGTTCATAATCTGATGCTCCCAGGTTCGAGTCCAAATTGGGACTGAATTAAGATTTTTCTCCACTAACAATCATTTTTCCCTTCACGACAAAGTGGACACCAATCAGCTTCAAAAGACCGCTGTCCATCAAATGGGATGTTAAGCAGTGGCTTTTGGGTTGTTTTACCTCTGAGCAGCACTTTTTTCACACCATGGGCTAAATGGCCAGGTCACATGGGCCCCAAAGTTTCAGAGGGGGTTGGGGGAGGGGACCCACTGGAACGGCTGTTGAGAGACAGAAGGACCATCGATCCAGTTAAGGTCATCCAATATAATATGTTCTCTAACGTGCACAGGTTATGGCTCTCCCGCACACGGTGCCACGGCTTAACGTCCCATCCGACGGACGGCAGCCTTTCCAAGCCCATCGGTGTCCCCTACTGACCGTGGGCAGGGCGGGGAATTTTGCGGAGATAAATCTCAATGCTGACCCAGATGGGACTCGAACCTGGGAACTACAGATTACGAGCTGGGTGCTCTACCGACTGAGCCACCCCCGCCCCTTAAGCAGTGGCACTATATACATCATTGGATTATTTTTACCTCTGAGCAGCACTTTTGCTCCCAATGAGCCAAATGGCCAGACCACAAAGACATCGAGAGCTCAGAGGCGTCTTGGGGAAGAGGACCCACTGGACAGGAGAGAGATTGAAAGCCTCTAGTCATGACCATACAGTAGGTTCTTTAACGTGGAGAAGTTATGGACTCTCATGTACAGTCGCTCAAAAAATATCCTAACACTGTGGTTGATTATGGGGCGGGGGTGGCTCAGTCGGTAGTGCGGCAGGCTCGTAATCTGTTGTTCCCAGGTTCGAGTTCCAGCTTGGACAGCGTTGAGATTTATCTCCGCAAAATTCCCCGCCTTGCCCACAGTCAGTAGGGGACACCGATGGGCTTGGAAACGCCACCGTCCGTCGGATGGGACGTTAAACCGTGGCCCCGTGTGCGGGAGAGCCATATCCTGTGCACGTTAAAGAACACGCAGGATGGCCTTGACGGGAGGCTAACATCTGTCTGCCAACAGCTGTTCCATTGGGTCCCCTCTCCCAATCCTTCTCTGAGCCTTCGGGGTCCATGTGACCTGGCCATTTAACCCATTGTGTGCAAAAAAAGTGCCGCTCAGAGGTAAAACAACCCAAAGTTAAATAACACGCTGGATGGCCTTGACGGGAGGCTACCATCTGTCTCCCAACAGCTGTTCCAGTGGGTCCCCTCCCCCAACCTTCTCTGAGCCTTCAGGGTCCATGTGACCTGGCCATTTAGCTCATGGTGTGAAAAAAAGTGCCGCTCAGAGGTAAAACAATCCAACGTTAAAGAACACGCTGGATGGCCTTGACGGGAGGCTACCATCTGTCTCCCAACAGCTGTTCCAATGGGTCCCCTCCCCCAATCCTTCTCTGAGCCTTCGGAGTCCATGTGACCTGGCCATTTAGCCCATGGTGTGCAAAAAAGTGCCGCTCAGAGGTAAAACAACCCAACCCAACCATGTGGTTGATTACAGAATTCAGTAAAATATATATGGCAACGATTTGTTTTAGAAATTAGTGACCTGACAACCTTCGTGTCACGTGACACGAAGGTTGCCAGATCACTAATTTCTAAAAAAAAAATCGTAGCCAGATATATTTTACTGAATTCTGCAATCAACCACAGTGTTCGGATATTTTTTTTTGAGCGACTGTACGTGAGACGACAGCTTAACCTTTCATCTGCCGGATGGTAGCCTTTTCCATGCCCATCGGACACAATAAAGAAATAAAATAAAATATCTGGGAATTACAGATTTTGAGACTGGCACGTTACCAACTGAAAAAATTCCAGTTCCCATTTTATCGCTTGTATGCCTTTTGTTTCCACACCTATTCCACACTTTTAATAATTTTATTATATAAAAGCAGAGCTCAACTTCTTGATATAAAGTCACAATTAGCTGAAAAATTAACTACCCGCTGATAGGTTAGTGGTTAGAACACTAGGCCACATTTTTTTGGAGACGTAAGTTCGAATTCCACTTAGGTCGAACATCATTTTTTCAGCAAAATATTTCTTGAAAGCTATGACGAATTTAATTTTTATTTTTATTTTTTTGAGTACTAATAACAGCAATAACTAAGTGATAAAACCGGTCAGTAATTAATAAATCGTATTCCTTAAACATTTTGTGGTAACTTTTATTCATTAATGATGCATAAAATACAATAAATAAATAAAAAATACCCCCTCAAGCAGCTGCTTGCCACAGAGGTCTGACAAGATCCTCTCAGTTTAATACGCCATAGTAGGTTTGTGGAGATGACAGGACCTCAGCAGAAATACAATAAGAAACCATGAAATGTTTAGAAAATTATTTTTGTTTTATACGGATTGAAAGAATAAAGCTATACTATAAAAAAGACCTCAAAATTTAAGTAAAACATTAAAGCAGATTAAGATATCATAGAGTTTATTTACTCTAGTAGATATTGAATTAAATTTTGGGGTCAATTTTTTTGTAGTCTTTTAAATTTCCAGGTTTATAACTCTTTGAATATTGAACAAATCTTGTTTAAAATCGATATTAAATAGATATGATTGAAATCTTTAATTTGTGTTTATACATATTTTTTCATTAAATTCTGTCCGGCAACTGTACAGTCGCTCAAAAAAATATCCGAACGCTGTGGTTGATTACAGAATTCATAAAAAATATCTGGCAACGATTTTTTTTAATTAGTGATCTGGCAACCTTCGTGTCACGTGACACGAAGGTTGCCAGATCACTAATTTCTAAAAAAAAAATAGTTTCCAGATATTTTTTATGAATTCTGTAATCAACCATAGTGTTCGAATACTTTTTTGAGCGACTGTACGTACACGAAGGTTGACAGATCACTAATTTATAAAAAAAAAAAAAATCGTTACCAGATATTTTTTTTATGAATTCTGTAATCAACACATCGTTCGGATATTTTTATGAGCTACTGTATATGTATTTAAAATTCGCAAGCTTTTCTCTTAGTGGTTGCAAGATGAAATCACCAGCTGCTATTAAGAATTTATGGCCATTAACTTTTACTGTCCACTAGGCTTTGAACCGCACCAAGCACCCGAAAAGCTTCTCTGGGATAATGAATAATAAATACGAACAGAATTCTCATCGGAAAAACTCACGATCCATTCCTGAGCCTTAGTTAAATGTCAAAAGCGTGCTATTCTGATGTTATGCAGTGAAGCTCATTGCATACTATCTCCATTCAATCAGATGCAGTGGGCAGTTTTCCAGTGAGAGAACAAATTATACGCCTCTGTGGAATGCGTATTTTTATCTGCCAAATCCTGAATACCAATCAAGTCTATCATCATTGAAGCCTGTCTGCCAAACTAAACAGAAAGGCTAGGAATCCTTACCAATCAATATTTCATTGGCATTCACCGCATCAATTACCCAACAATGAAGGCGGCGATGACTCAGTCGGTAGCGCGCCAGGCTCGTTAATTGTAGTTCCCAGGTTCGAGTCCCAGTTGGATCAGTGTTCAGATTTATCTCCGCAAACTCTCCGCCCTGCCCACGATCAGTAGGGGGACACCGATGGGGTTGGAAAGGCGGACATCCGTCGGATGGGATGTTAAGCCGTGGCCCCGTGTGCTGGAGAGCCATACCTGTGCATATATTAAAGAACACACTGGATGGCCTTGAAGGGAGGCTACCATCTGTCTCCCAACAGCTGTTCCAGTGGTCCCCTCCCCCATGGGGGCGGGGATTGCTCAGTCGGTAGCGCGCCAGTCTCGTAATCTGCAGTTCCCAGGTTCGAGTCCCAGCTGGGTCAGCGTTGAGATTATCTCCGCAAAACTTCCCGCCCTGCCCACGGTCAGTAGGGGACACCGATGGACTTCGAAAGGCCGCCGTCCGTCGGATGGGATGTTAAGCCGTGGCCCCGTGTGCGGGAGAGCCAAACCCTGTGCACGTTAAAGAACACGTTGAATGGCCTTGAGAGGAGGCTACCATCTATCTCCCAACAGCTGTTCCAGTGGGTCCCCTCTCAAAATCTTCTCTGAACCTTCGGGGTCCTTGTGACTTGGCCATTTAGCCCATAGTGTGCAAAAAAAGTGCCGCTCAGAGGTAAAACAACCCAACCCAAACAATGCAGAATTTGCGACTAGCGAACATTCTCGTTTATCTGGCACGCTCTCCCGTTGATGACGTGACGTCACGAGTAGGACGAGCGCCTCGGGGAACGCCGGGACATCGTCCTATCGTCCCCCTAGTGGGTGCAAGCGACAGTGGGCAGACTGGTGCGAGTGGGAGGCCGACACGGACGTTGACACCTCTTGCACACGGGAAACTTTGACCTCGGCAGACGGCCGGTAAATATATAATTTCAGGCTGAACTGGCTTCCCATGCCGTATGCCTTTATGGGTACGGTCACACAGAGAACGATGTGAGCGGCTCAAATTGTTAACTTTTTTATAATCATTTTCCAAATTGGAGGAAAATTTCGTGATGTTAATAACACTAAACAGTTTGTACGTCTAAGCGGTGTTATTTTACACACACTGGATTAAATGGCCAGGTTACAAGGATCTCAAGAGCTCAGTGAACGTTGGGAAAAGGATACAGTCGCTCAAAAAATATCCGAACATTATGGTTGAATACAGAATTGGGAAAAAAATATCTGGCAACGATATTTTTTAGAAATTAGTGATCTGACAACCTTCGTGTACGAACACTATGGTTGATTACAGAATTCAGAAAAAAATATCCGGCAACGATTTTTTTTAGAAATTAGTGTTCTGGCAACCTTCGTGTACGAACATTATGGTTGATTACAGAATTCAGAAAAAATATCTGGCAACGATTTTTTTTTAGAAATTAGTGTTCTGGCAACCTTCGTGTACGAACACTATGGAGGGCGGGGGTGGCACAGTTGGTAGCGCGCCAGGCTCGTAATCTGTAGTTCCCAGGTTCGAGTCCCAGCTGGGTCAGCGTTGAGATTTATCTCCGCAAAACTCCCCGCCCTGCCCACGGTCAGTAGTGGACACCGATGGGCTTGGAAAGGCCGCCGTCCGTCGGATGGGACGTTAAGCCGTGGCCCCGTGTGCGGGAGAGCCATACCCTGTGCACGTTAAAGAACACGCTGGATGGCCTTGACGGGAAGGCTACCATCTGTCTCCGAACAGCTGTTACAGTGGATCCCCTCCCCCAACCTTCTCTGAGCCTTCGAGGTCCATGTGACCTGGCCATTTAGCCCATGGTGTTAAAAAAAGTGTCGCTCAGAGGTAAAACAACCCAACCCAACGAACACTATGGTTGATTACAGAATTCAGAAAAAATATCTGGCAACGATTTTTTCTTAGAAATTAGTGATCTGGCAACCTTCGTGTCACGTGTCACTTTTCTGAATTCTGTAATCAACCATAGTGTTCGGATATTTTTTTGAGCGACTGTACACTGGACAGCTATTAGGGGATGGATGAAAACCATAGTTGAAGTTCCATGACTGAAAATTATTTGTTCAGCGTTTGAAGAATTATCTGTGTCTGTTCTGTTTATTATATATTGTTGCAATTTAAAATGAATGAGCACTGAGCGTGAATTCAAATAAAAATATGTGAATAAAAATTATAATACGATGCAATTTATTGCAAAAGTATGGATAACATCATTTATAAACAAACTAAGTCAACCGGCACGAAACTCTATAATAATAGAAAGATAAGCTTTCAGAAGAATCTATTAAATTCCTAAATAACTAAATAACCATGCACAAAACTGCGACTAAGTGTACTGGTTTTTTCAGAAGTAATTCTTTTCGTACGTTGATCACCATGCACAAGACGACAATATTTTCCTTTTTATACACCAGCTCACCAATATAATCCTCACTAATGAAGTAGTCAACCTCCGACGCACATGCTAAAACATTTATTCGTTAAACTCTCGTGCACAGACTCTTAATTCTGCCTCCTTTTGGATCTCACAACTTCAACAACACACTTCTATCTTTCTTCTATTTCAGATCTATGTTCTAATTCGTTGGTTAATTAATTCTCACGCAGAAGCATATACGAGCGTTCATGGGTTGTTGGGTTGTTTTACCTCTGAGCGGCACTTTTTTTGCACACCATGGGCTAAATGGCCAGGTCACATGGACCCCGAAGGCTAAGAGAAGGTTGGGGAAGGGGACCCACTGGAACAGCTGTTGGGAGACAGATGGTAGCCTCCCATCAAGGCCATCCAGCGTGTTCTTTAACGTGCACAGGATATGGCTCTCCCACACACGGGGCCACGGCTTAACGTCCCATCCGACGGACGGCAGCCTTTCCAAGCCCATCGGTGTCCCCTACTGACCGTGGGCAGGGCGGCGAATTTTGCGGAGATAAATCTCAACGCTGACCCAGCTGGGACTCGAACCTGGGAACTACAGATTACGAGCCTGGCGCGCTACCGACTGAGCCACCCCGCCCCCACCCCCACCACAACTCTAAGAATCTGGTGCTCAGTCGATCGATGGCGCCGAAAACCAAATGAATTTCAGGAACGACTTGATGTTGAGTAAGGAAATCGTCCAACCGGTTTAATATTATTTTTTCAAAGAGTTTGCCAATGGAAGAAAGCAGACTGATCGGACGGTAGCTTGATGGAAATGCAGGGTTTTTCCCAGGTTTCTTGATCAATATGACTAATGCATTTTTCCATACATCAGGGAAAGTATGGGTTCGAAGTAAGAGATTGAAAATGGAGCACAGGTGCGTTATCGCTTTCATTGGTAAATTGTTAAACATCCTATTAGTAATTTGGTCAGGACCAGATGCTTTTTTCACCTTAAGTTTTGAGGTTACTTGTAAAATTTCCTGTGGAGAAGAAAATAATAGTTTGGTTCCTGTCAGTTGAGCGAAATGTAAAAAGGTTGGGTTGTTTTACCTCTGAGCGGCACTTTTTTGCACATCATGGGCTAAATGGCCAGGTCACATGGACCCCGAAGGCTCAGAGAAGGTTGGGGGAGGGGACTCACTGGAACAGCTGTTTGAAGACAGATGGTAGCCTCCCTTCAAAGCCATTCAACGTGTTCTTTAACGTGCACAGGGTATGGCTCTCCCGCACACCGGGCCACGGCTTAATGTCCCATCGGACGGACGGCGGTGTCCCCTGCTGACCGTGGGCACGGCGGGGAATTTTGCGGAGATAAATCTCAACGCTGACCCAGCCGGGACTCGAACCTGGGAACTACAGATTACGAGCCTGGCACGCTACCGACTGAGCCACCCCCGCCCCTAGGGTAGTAGGAACAACCCTTATAATTAGCAGTATGGTCCATTCCACAATTAACACACCTTGGTGGACAGTCTTTTGAGTGATGTGTTCGCCTGCACATTTTACGCATCTTGGAAGGTTATAACAACCGCTTTGGGAGTGTCCATACCGCTGACACTGGGTTGGGCTCTTTTTCGCTTTATAGTTTTCAATTTTTATCTTTAAGTGAAATAGATCAGAAATGCTAAAAACTTTCTTATTTGCATCATTTTTAGGTAATTCAATGACTTTAGTGTTCCTTACATCTAGTGGGAGATTTTTTAGCACAACTTTCAGAATTTTCTCATTTGAACGTTGATAAGTGTGAAATTGCAACTTATTCAAGTCAAAAAATTTTACAAACGAACGAAAATCATCTGTGCATCGTGTTTGTATTCGAATGGTATCGTATTTGCAGTGAAACTTTCAACTGCACGCTTAGTTAATTCTTCATAGGTGGAGGTCCAATTCTTGGGTGATTGAAGTATGATAGAAGGAATTTTTTCCCTTTTTTTCTTTCCTTCTGTAGATCCCACCGGTGACTCTTCCATGTCTGATTCAACAGGATCCAGGTTCTCTTCTTCCAATACAGAAAATCGGGTTTTAGAAATAAAAGTGTTCTCGTTTGATGGGAGAGAGCACGTTTGTACAGTCGCTCAAAAAAATATCGAACACTATGGTTGATTACAGAATTCAGAAAAAAAATCTGGCAACGATTTTTTTAGAAATCAGTGATCTGGCAACCTTCGTGTCACGTGATTACAGAATTCAGGAAAAATATCTGGAGCATGTACAGCAACTGTACACGCTCCAGTTACCGTTCACAGCAAACTGGAGTGTGTGCAGTTACTGCACACGCTCCAGTTTGCTGTGAACGGTAACTGCACACGCTCAACATTTCCGTGAGTCAGCACACACGATCTAGTATCAAAATAATATGACCACCTACAGTCGCTCAAAAAAGTATCCGAACACTATGGTTAATTACAGAATTCAGAAAAAAAAATCTGGCAACGATTTTTTTAGAAATCAGTGATCTGGCAACCTTCGTGTCACGTGATTACAGAATTCAGGAAAAATATCTGGAGCGTGTACAGCAACTGTACACGCTCCAGTTACCGTTCACAGCAAACTGGAGTGTGTGCAGTTACTGCACACGCTCCAGTTTGCTGTGAACGGTAACTGCACACGCTCAACATTTCCGTGAGTCAGCACACACGATCTAGTATCAAAATAATATGACCACCTACAGTCGCTCAAAAAAGTATCCGAACACTATGGTTGATTACAGAATTCAGAAAAAATATCTGGCAACGATTTTTTTAGAAATCAGTGATCTGGCAACCTTCGTGTCACGTGATTACAGAATTCAGGAAAAATATCTGGAGCGTGTACAGCAACTGTACACGCTCCAGTTACCGTTCACAGCAAACTGGAGTGTGTGCAGTTACTGCACACGCTCCAGTTTGCTGTGAACGGTAACTGCACACGCTCAACATTTCCGTGAGTCAGCACACACGATCTAGTATCAAAATAATATGACCACCTACAGTCGCTCAAAAAAGTATCCGAACACTATGGTTGATTACAGAATTCAGAAAAAATATCTGGCAACGATTTTTTTAGAAATCAGTGATCTGGCAACCTTCGTGTCACGTGATTACAGAATTCAGGAAAAATATCTGGAGCGTGTACACAACTGTACACGCTCCAGTTACCGTTCACAGCAAACTGGAGTGTGTGCAGTTACTGCACACGCTCCAGTTTGCTGTGAACGGTAACTGCACACGCTCAACATTTCCGTGAGTCAGCACACACGATCTAGTATCAAAATAATATGACCACCTACAGTCGCTCAAAAAAGTATCCGAACACTATGGTTAATTACAGAATTCAGAAAAAAAATCTGGCAACGATTTCTTTAGAAATTAGTGATCTGGCAACCTTCGTGTCACGTGATTACAGAATTCAGGAAAAATATCTGGAGCGTGTACAGCAACTGTACACGTTCCAGATATTTCCGTACACAGCAAACTGCAGCGTGTGCAGTTACTGCACACGCTCCAGTTTGCTGTGAACGGTAACTGCACACGCTCAATATTTCCGTGAGTGAGCCCACACGATCTAGTATCAAAATAATATGACCACCTACAGTCGCTCAAAAAAGTATCCGAACACTATGGTTGATTACAGAATTCAGAAAAAATATCTGGCAACGATTTTTTTAGAAATCAGTGATCTGCCAACCTTCGTGTCACGTGACACGAAGGTTGTCAGATCACTAATTTCTAAAAACAATCGTTGCCAGATATTTTTTCTGAATTCTGTAACCTTTCCTTTTCTTTTCTAGCTTAGCTTGTTTATTATGAGAGTTTGTCATTTCAACAGTTTCTTCTACTTGATTTTCACTTGGAATATTTATGTCAGTATTTATCATAGGATTTAATTCAATATGCTGATTACCTTCACTGGTTTGTTCAAAAGTGATGTTTAATGCCATGTCTTCAGATTCATTAACGATTCTGAGACAGTGATCAGAACATTCATGTTCATTGATTTCTTTTTCAATGTAGAATTTGTTCAAAACTGTCTTATTATAATGAGGGGCGGGGGTGGCACAGTCGGTAGCGCGCCAGGCTCGTAATCTGTAGTTCCCAGGTTCGAGTCCCAGCTGGGTCAGCGTTGAGATTTATCTCCGCAAAATTCCCCGCCCTGCCCATGGTCAGTAGGGGACACCGATGGGCTTGGAAAGGCCGCCGTCCGTCGGATGGGACGTTAAGCCGTGACCCTGTGTGCGGGAGAGCCATACACTGTGCACGTTAAAGAACACGCTGGATGGCCTTGACGGGAGGCTACCATCTGTCTCCCAACAGCTGTTCCAGTGGGTCCCCTCCTCCCAACCTTCTCTGAGCCTTCGGGGTCCATGTGACCTGGCCATTTAGCCCATGGTGTGCAAAAAAGTGCCGCTCAGAAGTAAAACAACCCAACGTTAAAGAACACACTGGATGGCCTTGACGGGAGGCTACCATCTGTCTCCCAACAGCTGTTCCAGTGGGTCCCCTCCTCCCAACCTTCTCTGAGCCTTCGGGGTCCATGTGACCTGGCCATTTAGCCCATGGTGTGCAAAAAAGTGCCGCTCAGAAGTAAAACAACCCAACACAACACTTATTATAATGCGCATGTATGTCTGGTGGAAGTCCATGAAACTCTTTTAGTACTGGGATTTTATCTATAGTGTCATTTATATCATTTATCAATCTGTTTTTATCCGTGAGAAATACACAAATTCGTGCATTATAGTCAGTGAAAGAAATTTCTGAAATCTCATGGTTGGTATAGCTTACCGTGTGGTCCAATTCACTCGGAAGCAGATTGGGTTGGGTTGTTTTACCTCTGAGCGGCACTTTTTTGCACACCATGGGCTAAATGGCCAGGTCACACGGACCCCGAAGGCTCAGAGAAGGTTGGGGGAGGGGACCCACTGGAACAGCTGTTGGGAGACAGATGGTAGCCTCCCGTCAAGGCCTCCAGCGTGTTCTTTAACGTTGGGTTGTTTTACCTCTGAGCGGCACTTTTTTGCACACCATGGGTTAAATGGCCAGGTCACACGGACCCCGAAGGCTCAGAGAAGGTTGGGGGAGGGGACCCACTGGAACAGCTGTTGGGAGACAGATGGTAGCCTCCCGTCAAGGCCTCCAGCGTGTTCTTTAACGTTGGGTTGTTTTACCTCTGAGCGGCACTTTTTTGCACACCATGGGTTAAATGGCCAGGTCACACGGACCCCGAAGGCTCAGAGAAGGTTGGGGGAGGGGACCCACTGGAACAGCTGTTGGGAGACAGATGGTAGCCTCCCGTCAAGGCCATCCAGCGTGTTATTTAACGTGCATAGGGTATGGCTCTCCCGCACACGGGGCCACGGCTTAACGTCCCATCCGACGGACGGCGGCCTTTCCAAGCCCATCGGTGTCCCCTACTGACCGTGGGCAGGGCGGGGAATTTTGCGGAGATAAATCTCAACGCTGACCCAGCTGGGACTCGAACCTGGGAACTACAGATTACGAGCCTGGCGCGCTACCGACTGAGCCACCCCCGCAACCTCGGAAGCAGAAGAATACCTTCTCGTCTGTCCTTCGGAAGAGTTTGGTTCAATCTCTTCAGATTCAATCATAATAAGACTTTAATTAAAAGTTCAATTCAGCCAAAAATAATATAGAAGAAATGCAAAGTTAATTAAATTTAATATTAGATAACTTGAACAGATTAGTTTACAGATCAGAACTAAGTTTATACCACTTTCACTAAAGTAAAGTTCGCTTATTAAACAACACAACTATAACAATTGTGCTAGAAGCAAGTATGAAATTACATTCAAAATTTAGCACTAGAAATACTTCTTCCGAGAATTTGTAACGCACATAAAATTCAGGATCTGGATAATACTAATCCCAAGAAAAATCACGTAGGAAAAAGAAGACACAATCTGTAAGTAACGGTCAAAGTATATATCACGAAACTGACAAATAAGATTTTTCAGTTGGGTTGGGTTGTTTTACCTCTGAGCGGCACTTTTTTGCACACCATGGGCTAAATGGCCAGGTCACATGGACCCCGAAGGCTCAAAGAAGGTTGGGGGAGGGGACCCACTGGAATAGCTGTTGGGAGACAGATGGTAGCCTCCCGTCAAGGTATCAAGCGTGTTCTTTAACGTGCACAGGGTATGGCTCTCCCGCACACGGGGCCACGGCGACGAACGGCGCCCTTTCCAAGCCCATCGGTGTCCCCTACTGACCGTGGGCAGGGCGGGGAATTTTGCGGAGATAAATCTCAACGCTGGCCCAGCTGGGACTCGAACCTGAGAACTACAGATTACGAGCCTGGCGCGCTGGCGCTGCGGCGGGGGTGGACTGAGCTACCCCCGCCCCTAATTTTTGAGTTAAATGCAGTACAATCCGAAATTTTCACAACTAAGGTAGTATCGTAATACCGATCAGTTGCCAGAGACTACCTGTCTAAGTGTGCACAATATATGGAAGATATATCCACACCCTAACTCCCCACCCTGTCCATGGTCAGTAGTGGACACCGATGGGCTTGAAAAGGCCGCCATCCGTCGGATGAGACGTTAAGCCTTGGCTCCGTGTGCGGGAGAGTCGTACCCTGTGCACGTTAAAGAACACGCTGGATGGCCTTGACGGGAGGCTACCATCTGTCTCCCAACAGCTGTTCCAGTGGGTCCCCTCCCCCAACATTCTCTGAGCCTTCGGGGTCCTTGTGACCTGGCCATTTAGCCCATGGTGTGCAAAAAAGTGCGACTCAGAGGTAAAACAATCAACGTTAAAGAAACGCTGGATGGCCTTGACGGGAGGCTACCATCTGTCTCCCAACAGCTGTTCCAGTGAGTCCCCTCCCCAACATTCTCTGAGCCTTCGGGGTCCTTGTGACTTGGCCATTTAGCCCATGGTGTGCAAAAAAGTGCCACTCAGAGGTAAAACAATCCAATACAATTCACACCCTACTAAAATGCTAAAAAAAAAAACATTTTAAAGCAAAGTTAGGCCTAAACTAACCTGCCTACCAAAGGCTCCACCGGGTTTTATCTCGATCTCGCCTAGGGTTGTTAGGTAACTTAAGCAAAATATTAGCTAACAGTGAACTAGATTCTAGAACAATTCAAAAAACATGACCGCTCACCTTTCTCCCTGCCAACGTCCCCGTAATGGGTGGGTGGTCATATTATTCTGATACGACTGTATATATTACTTTTTATAGGGTTAACTGAATGTTAAAAGTCTTCGAGAACAATCTCGTATTGTCGTATAAACTCTAAAAAACTTATTTTTACAAAATTATTATCAAGTTTGGCTTATATTCATCTAACAATGTCTTTTAGGAAAAATATTTCTCGAAACCAAATCAGGAGCACCTCGATGCAAGAGATCTGGACACTACAACAACAGAAGACCTATTTTAGAAAAAAATACATTCCCCTATTTTTCTTTTGAAATTAAATTTCTAAAAATTCAACTGGTAGTTGTTTATTTTTAAAAATATGGTAATTAACTTTAAAATATTCTCAATTATTTTTATAAAATCTTTAGTAATAATTTATTTCATTTTAGTTTATTTTAAAGTAAGTAGCTTTAATTTAAATTTTAAACAAATTATATCAGTTGTATTTTTATGCATAATTAATACCCCTACTTTCCTCCCTCGTTTTACTCGAGGATGTCGAAGCCTGGTGCCCTTTGGCCCTGGAACACTGGCATGGCATCCCGGCTTAGTTCCGCCACTGAAGATAGCCAAACCTGGGCACTATGGATTACGAGCCTGGCGAGCTAACGACTGAGAAAAACGTCGCCCTTGCTCAAAGGTTGGGTTGTTTTACCTCTGAGCGGCACTTTTTTGCACACCATGGGCTAAATGGCCAGGGTTGGGTTGGGTTGTTTCACCTCTGAGCGGCACTTTTTTGCACACCATGGGCTAAATGGCCAGGTCACATGGACATCGAAGACTCATAGAAGGTTGGGAGAGGGGACCCACTGGAACAGCTGTTGGGAGACAGATGGTAGCCTCCCGTCAAGGCCATCCAGCGTGTTCTTTAACGTGCACAGGGTATGGCTCTCCCGTACACGGGGCCACGGCGACGAAAGGCGGCCTTTCCAAGCCCATCGGTGTCCCCTACTGACCGTGGGCAGGGCGGGGAATTTTGCGGAGATAAATCTCAAAGCTGACCCAGCTGGGACTCGAACCTGGGAACTACAGATTACGAGCCTGGCGCGCTACCGACTGAGTCACCCCCGCCCCCTAAATGGCCAGGTCACATGGACCCCGAAGTCTCAGAGAAGGTTGGGGGAGGGGACCCACTGGAACAGCTGTTGGGAGACAGATGGTAGCCTCTCGTCAAGGCCATCCAGCGTGTTCTTTAACGTGCACAGGTGGCCACGGCTTAACTCCTCTCTCTCATGCACACTAACTCTCTCATGCACACGGGGCCACGGCTTAACGTCCCATCCGACGGATGGCGACCTTTCCAAGCCCATCGGTGTCCCCTACTGACCGTTGGCAGGGCGGGGAATTTTGCGGAGATAAATCTCAATGCTGACCCAGCTGGGACTCGAACCTGGGAACTACAGATTACGAGCCTGGCGCGCTACCGACTGAGTCACCCCCGCCCCCTTGCTCAAAGGTGAATTTAGTTTGTTTTAAAATGTAAGTACTTTTATATACAAATCAAAAAAAAAAGTAGTAAAAACAATTGATATTCAATGTTAAAAAACTACTATGAGAAAGAAATAGCTACCAGTAAAAACTTAATTTACTAATTTATAATTTAAAAAAATTCCATACTGATAAAACGCATACAAAAAAAAAATAATGAATAGCTACTAGTAGAAACTTAATTTACTATTATATATATAAATTAAAAAAAAATCCATTTTGATAAAACGTATACAAAAAAAATTATAAATAGTTACCAGTGGAAACTTAATTTACTATTTTATAATTTATAAAAAAATTTTGATCTTGATAAAACGTATACCAAAAAAAATTTTGATCTTGATAAAACGTATACCAAAAAAAAATAATGAATATTTTTGGCTTTTTATGCAAATTAAATCGGGTAAGGGATGATTCATGCGAATAGGATATTTTGAATTATTTTTACATTGTATAGGGATTGTGTATTTTAGTTCACGGTGACTTTTGTAAAGCTTCTTTCAACTGTGTCATCCATCACTGGTCACATAGCATTGCAAACACCATACAGTCTGTCAATGGGGGGGGGGGGGGGAATGATGTAGAGACCACACAAGCTGCATGCGCTTTTGTTGCTGTCTGCTTCCAACTCCTCTCGCCTCACAGCATTATGGGAAAGGTTCTCGACGAAATATGGAGACCAAAATAATGATAACAAAAAAAAATGAGTGGAATTGTCGCCCTTCACGATTGAGCAAGTTCCTGTTGGGACCATAGAGACCAGCTGCATTTTCTGTTGCACCTAATGGTGCGTGCAACTCAAGTGCGTGTAAACTATGTTGTTTTGTAATGGTTCTTGTTTTCTGGATGTATTCGACGAGGGCAAGGACTGGCCTAGGGCCTTTCCACCATCATTGTCCATGCTCTCTGAGTTTAGTACAGTTTTCCAACGTCGTCGTCAGAAGAAGTTGTTCACGCTTCCCGATGGGAGCGGACTGATGAGATGAACCAATAGGTCAACGTAGGTCAATGCAGCATTTTGCTTATAGAAGTTGAAAGAGAGCTTCATTCCGACTGGGACACTAACCTGCCAAGTGAAGAATTTTTGTTGGGTTGTTTTACCTCACAGCGGCACTTTTTTGCACACCATGGGCTAAATGGCCAGGTCACAAGGACCTCGAAGGCTCAGAGAAGGTTGGGGGAGGGGACCCACTGGAAACAGCTGTTGGGAGACAGATGGTAGCCTCTCGTCAAGGCCATCCAGCGTGTTCTTTAACGTTGGGTTGTTTTACCTCTGAGCGGCACTTTTTGCACACATGGGCTAAATGGCCAGGTCACAAGGACCCCGGAGACTCAGGTTGGGGGAGGGGACCCACTGGAACAACTGTTAGGAGACAGATGGTAGTCTCCCGTCAAGGATATCCAGCGTGTTTAACTTCGGTTTATTTTACCTCAGAGCGGCACATTTTTGCACATCATGGGATAAATGGCCAGGTCACAAGGACCCCGAAGGCTCAGAGAAGGTTTGGGGAGGGGACCCACTGGAACAACTGTTGGGAGACAGATGGTAGCCTCCTGTCAAGGACATCCAGCGTGTTTAACTTTGGGTTATTGTACCTCTGAGCGGCACATTTTTGCACACCATGGGCTAAATGGCCAGGTGACAAGGACCCCAAAGAGTCAGAGAAGGTTGGGGGAAGGAACAGCTGTTGGGAGACAGATGGTAGCCTCCCGTTAAGGCCATCCAGCCTGTCCTTTAACCTGCACAGTGTATGTGTATGGCTCTCCCGTACACGGGGCCACGGCTTAACGTCCCATTCGACGGATGACGGCCTTTCGAAACTAAGTGAAGAAGCTGATTGGGAGAGGCTGACTTTGGGGAGAAAGATTGTTTTTTATTTATTTATTTGTTTTAATTTTCTTTTTTCAGATGTGGTTGATCCCTTCATCATCAACTTCATTCTCAAAATAATTGAATGCAGGCAGAAACAGAGAAGGTCTCGAGGCATCATTTTCCTCATCTCGCTGCCGTTATCGTCATCATCGATTTTGCAATTAAAATATTCGATTAGTAAAATTATTAATTCCAGAATTGTTAAGAAAAAAAATTATAAATGATAATAAAGAGAATAATTCCAGTAGTCGTCATCAATTTCCAACTGAAAATTTTGTCATCAATGTCATCATCAAATTGGAAACTGAAAGAGTCGTGTCTTAAAAATGATGATAAAGAGGATTTCTAGTCGTCATCAATTTCCAACTGAAAATTTTGTCACCAATGTCATCATCAAATTGGAAACTGAAAGAGTCGTGTCTTAAAAATGATGATAAAGAGGATTTCTAGTCGTCATCAATTTCCAACTGAAAATTTTGTCATAAATGTCATCATCAAATTGGAAACTGAAAGAGTCGTGTCTTAAAAATGATGATAAAGAACATTTCTAGTCGTCGTCAATTTCCAACTGAAAATTTTGTCATCAATGTCATCATCAAATTGGAAACTGAAAGAGTCGTGTCTTAAAAATTATTATAAAGAAGAATTCTAGTCGTCATCAGTTTCCAAAGGGGAAAAAAGGGGGGGGCTTCAAAATGGGTGATTAAGAAATGAAAGCTAGTCGTCGTCGTCAAATTATAACTGAAAAAATTCTTGTCTTGAAAATAATGAAAAGAGATGAATTATAGTCGTCATCAATTTGTAACTGAAAAATTTGTGTCTCAAAAAAGGTCATAAAGAAAAGAATTCTAGTCAGCAGCATCATAATAAATGATATAAATATAAAATCCAGGACTTGTTCAGTTTTCTGTTCTGAAGTCTCAGGTGCGCCAAAAATTTATTAAAGAAATTGGGCTTCTTTAATGTAATACCCAGCCATTTTAACGCTTTGTTTAAATGCTGCGATGACTTTTCATGTCTTGAGAAGCAAAACAAGACATTGATTTCCATTCCTTTGCATGGGTTGGGTTGTTTTACCTCTGAGCGGCACTTTTTTGCACACCATGGGTTAAATGGCCAGGTCACAAGGACCCCGAAGGCTCAGAGAAGGTTGGGGGAGGGGACCCACTGGAACAGCTGTTGGGAGACAGATGGTAGTCTCCCGTCAAGGCGATCCAGCGTGTTCTTTAACGTGCACAGGGTATGGCTCTCCCGCACACGGGGCCAGGCTTAACGTCCCATCCGACGGACGGCGGCCTTTCCAAGCCCATCGGTGTCCCCTACTGACCGTGGGCAGTGCGGGAAATTTTGCGGAGATAAATCTCAACGCTGACCCAGCTGGGACTCGAACCTGGGAACTACAGATTACGAGCCTGGCGCGCTACCGACTGAGCCACCCCCGCCCCTTTCTTTTCATGTGATGACAAGATAGAACGAATGGTTAGAGTAACACTCTGATAAAGACAAAAGTTAAAAATAAAATTGTTTTTGGAAGAACTCCTTATGAAAAACTTCTATGGATTATTAGAAATAGATATTTATCAAGCTATTGCATAAAATCTTAAAACGATCGAATAGTCATTGAATTCATACATAACGTAAATTATATTATATAACCATATGATATGCACACTTAATAAAATATACAATGTGCACAGAGAACGCACATTACGTACACATATGCACAGGAAAATACCTAATGCACGTAATGTGAGCACGTGATGCATACGATGTGCGCAGGTAACGCATACTAGGTACGCAATAATTCATACTATGTACCCACATAATGCACACGATGTACTTTCATACATAAATAAATGTAATTACATAAAGCACACTAAATATTTAAATAAAAAAATAAATAAATATATAATAAAGATATAATTACATAAAGCACACTAAATACGCGCATAAAGTACAGTATGTACTCACATAATGCACACTATGTACTCACATAATGTACACTATGTATGCACATAATGCAAATTATGTACCTATGTAACGCACATAGTGTGTACACGTAATTCACATATGTACTTATAGCATATAAAAACTCATATATATACACACAAAAACAACATAATACAGACTCATAGTGCACGTAATATGGACTCATAGTGCACGTAATACAGACCATAGTGCACGTAATATGGACTCATAGTGCATGTAATATGGACTCATAGTGCATGTAATATGGACTCATAGTGCATGTAATATACACTCATAGTGCACGTAATATAGACTCATAGTGCATGTAATATGGACTCATAGTGCATGTAATATACACTCATACTGCACGTAATATAGACTCATAGTGCACGTAATATACACTCGTAGTGCACGTAATATACACTCGTAGTGCACGTAATATACACTCGTAGTGCACGTAATATACACTCATAGCGCACGTAATATACACTCATAGTGCACGTAATATAGACCCATAGTGCATGTAACATAGACTCTTAGTGCACATAACATATACCCATAGTGCATGCAATATAGACTCATATGCACTTAATATAGTTCATAGTGCACGTAACATAGGTCCTAGTACATGAAATATAGATCATAGTGCATGTAATAGCTCATAGTGCATGCAATATGGATTCTTACTGCACATAATACTACGAAAAAGGGGATAAATGACAGAGGACTAGTACAAATAGGAGAATGGAGCTCAGTGCGAACAGAAGGATGAAGGTCAGTGAGAGTAGAAGGATAAAGATCAGTGTTAATGGAAGTATAGAGATCACTGCAAATAGGAGGATGGAGATCAGTTCATATAGGAGGATGGAAATCGGTGAGAATCAGAGGATGGAGATCAGCGCAAATAGGAGGATGGAGATCAGCGCAAATAGGAGGATGGAGATCAGCGCAACTAGGAGGATGGAGGTTAACGCAAATAGGAGGATGGAGGTTAACGCAAATAGGAGGATGGAGATTAGCGCAAATAGGAGGATGGAGATTAGCGCAAATAGGAGGATGGAGATTAGCGCAAATAGGAGGATGGAGATTAGCGCAAATAGGTGGATGGAGATTAGCGCAAATAGGTGGATGGAGATTAGCGCAAATAGGTGGATGGAGATTAGCGCAAATAGGTGGATGGAGATTAGCGCAAATAGGTGGATGGAGATTAGCGCAAATAGGAGGATTGAGATTAGCGCAAATAGGAGGATTGAGATTAGCGCAAATAAAAGGATGGAAATAGTAGAGGGATAAGTGGCAATAGTAGGAGAGGGATAAGTGGCAATAGTAGGAGAGGGATAAGTGGCAATAGTAGGAGAGGGATAAGTGGCAATAGTAGGAGAGGGATAAGAGGCAATAGGAGGAGAAGGATCAATGTGCTGAGCAGCGGAATCTTAAGAGAACCACTTAGCCTTTTAAATTTAGATTCATTGGATCAGAAGTGGTGATATGATGAAAACTGACGAAAAGTTTACGAAAAGTTTGACACTAAATTCAGACATTCTGCTGATTTTAATGATCAAATTGCAAAAAAAAAATAGTTTTAAATAGCTAGGGGTTGGAAATCCTTTCATCCCAACTTTCATCCCGTCTCCTTTCAATGCACCCGTCTGCTCTACGTACACCTGCAGCATCCAAAATCGAAATCATCATGAAACGTTGTAGCCAAAAAAAACTTCCTCTTTGGCACTTTCCAACAATTCTTTCCCATGACCCAATAAAAGCAATATTGTTGCAGGAGGCATTGCTGATGATGATTCATCTTCGACATTGTGACGTTGCCATTATTGAGCCATTACGCATCTGGAACAGGAAATTTGTTGCGTGGGAGATGAGAGAGAGAAGGACGATATTCCAGCTTCTGACGATCGTCATTTTTGCGGCTTGAGTTGGGTTGTTTTACCTCTGAGCGGCACTTTTTTCCACACCATGGGCTAAATGGCCAGGTCACATGGACCCCGAAGGCTCAGAGAAGGTTGAGGGAGGGGACCCACTGGAACAGCTGTTGGGAGACAGATGGTAGCCTCCCGCCAAGGCCATCCACCGTGTTCTTTAACGTGCACAGGGTATGGCTCTCCCGCACACGGGGCCACGGCTTAACGTCCCATCCGAAATCCGTCCGAACGAGGACGGCGGCCTTTTTAAGCCCATCGGTGTCTCCTACTGACAGTGGGCAGGGCAGGGGATTTTACGGAGATAAATCTCAACGCTGACTCAGCTGGGACTCGAACTTGGGAACTACAGATTACGAGCCTGGCGCGCTACCGACTGAGCCACTCCCGCCACAGGAATTTTGCGGAGATAAATCTCAACGCTGACCCAGCTGGGACTCGAACCTGGGAACTACAGATTACGAGCCTGGCGCGCTACCGACTGAGCCACCCCCGCCTCAGGAATTTTGCGGAAATAAATCTCAACGCTGACCCAGCTGGGACTCGAACCTGAAAACTACAGATTACGAGCCTGGCGCGCTACCGACTGAGCCACACCCGCCCCAGGAATTTTGCGGAGATAAATCTCAACGCTGACCCAGCTGGGTCTCGAACCTGGGAACTACAGATTACGAGCCTGGCGCGCTACCGACTGAGCCACCCCCGCCCCAGGAGATGAGAGAGAGAAGGACGATATTCCAGCTTCTGACGATCGTCATTTTTGCGGCACAATGATCCCCCACCTTTGGCAAGCCAGTGACAAGATCGCATGAACACGCAGCCATTAGCAAAGCGGAAGGAAAAGGTATGATTGACGAGTCAAATATGTGAAGTTCAGTTTTGATCGTGGGCGAGATGAAAAAACGTGATTCTGTGTCCTATTTGCATGTAATTGGCAACACTCACGATTGTGTTTTTCATTTTAGCAGAAAATAATCTCGTTTCTGGATATCACAGCTCTGCTTTAAAGGAGAGGGTTGAGTTGTTTTATGACTAATTGGCCAGGTCACAATGACCCCGAAGGCTCAAAGAAGGTTGGGGGAGGGGACCCACTAGAACAGTTGTTGGGAGACAGATGGTAGCCTCCCGTCAAGGCCATCCAGCATGTTCTTTAACGTTGGGTTGTTCTACCTCTAAGAGGCACTTTATTTGCACACAATGGGCTAATTGGCCAGGTCACAATGACCCCGAAGGCTCAAAGAAGGTTGGAGGAGGGGACCCACTAGAACAGTTGTTGGGAGACAGATGGTAGCCTCCCGTCAAGGCCATCTAGCATGTTCTTTAACGTTGGGTTGTTTTACGTCTGAGAGGCACTTTTTTTGCACACAGTGGGCTAAATGGCCAGGTCACAATGACCCCGAAGGCTCAAAGAAGGTTGGGGAACAAGACCCACTAGAACAGTTGTTGGGAGACAGATGGCAGCCTCCCGTCAAGGCCATCCAGCATGTTCTTTAACGTTGGGTTGTTTTACCTCTGAGAGCCACTTTTTTTGCACACAATGGGCTAAATCGCCAGGTCACAAAGATCCCGACGGCACAGAGAAGGTTGGGGGAGGGGACCCACTGAAACAGCTTTTGGGAGACAGATGGTAGCCTCCCGTCAAGGCCATCCAACGTGTTCTTTAACGTGCACAGGGTGTGGCTCTCCCAGACATGGGACCACGGCTTAACGTCCCATCCGACGGACGGCGGCCTTTCCAAGCCCATTGGTGTCCTCTACTAACTGAGGGAGTTTTATGAAGATAAATCTCAACGCTAACCTTGGCATTACAGATTTGGGTTGGGTTGGGTTGTTTTACCTCTGAGCGGCACTTTTTTGCACACCATGGGCTAAATGGCCAGGTCACATGGACCCCGATGGCTCAGAGAAGGTTGGGGGAGGGGACCCACTGGAACAGCTGTTGGGAGACAGATGGTAGTCTCCCGTCAAGGCGATCCAGCGTGTTCTTTAACGTGCACAGGGTATGGCTCTCCCGCACACGGGGCCAGGCTTAACGTCCCATCCGACGGACGGCGGCCTTTCCAAGCCCATCGGTGTCCCCTACTGACCGTGGGCAGTGCGGGAAATTTTGCGGAGATAAATCTCAACGCTGACCCAGCTGGGACTCGAACCTGGGAACTACAGATTACGAGCCTGGCGCGCTACCGACTGAGCCACCCCCGCCCCTTTCTTTTCATGTGATGACAAGATAGAACGAATGGTTAGAGTAACACTCTGATAAAGACAAAAGTTAAAAATAAAATTGTTTTTGGAAGAACTCCTTATGAAAAACTTCTATGGATTATTAGAAATAGATATTTATCAAGCTATTGCATAAAATCTTAAAACGATCGAATAGTCATTGAATTCATACATAACGTAAATTATATTATATAACCATATGATATGCACACTTAATAAAATATACAATGTGCACAGAGAACGCACATTACGTACACATATGCACAGGAAAATACCTAATGCACGTAATGTGAGCACGTGATGCATACGATGTGCGCAGGAAACGCATACTAGGTACGCAATAATTCATACTATGTACCCACATAATGCACACGATGTACTTTCATACATAAATAAATGTAATTACATAAAGCACACTAAATATTTAAATAAAAAAATAAATAAATATATAATAAAGATATAATTACATAAAGCACACTAAATACGCGCATAAAGTACAGTATGTACTCACATAATGCACACTATGTACTCACATAATGTACACTATGTATGCACATAATGCAAATTATGTACCTATGTAACGCACATAGTGTGTACACGTAATTCACATATGTACTTATAGCATATAAAAACTCATATATATACACACAAAAACAACATAATACAGACTCATAGTGCACGTAATATGGACTCATAGTGCACGTAATACAGACCATAGTGCACGTAATATGGACTCATAGTGCATGTAATATGGACTCATAGTGCATGTAATATGGACTCATAGTGCATGTAATATACACTCATAGTGCACGTAATATAGACTCATAGTGCATGTAATATGGACTCATAGTGCATGTAATATACACTCATACTGCACGTAATATAGACTCATAGTGCACGTAATATACACTCGTAGTGCACGTAATATACACTCGTAGTGCACGTAATATACACTCGTAGTGCACGTAATATACACTCATAGCGCACGTAATATACACTCATAGTGCACGTAATATAGACCCATAGTGCATGTAACATAGACTCTTAGTGCACATAACATATACCCATAGTGCATGCAATATAGACTCATATGCACTTAATATAGTTCATAGTGCACGTAACATAGGTCCTAGTACATGAAATATAGATCATAGTGCATGTAATAGCTCATAGTGCATGCAATATGGATTCTTACTGCACATAATACTACGAAAAAGGGGATAAATGACAGAGGACTAGTACAAATAGGAGAATGGAGCTCAGTGCGAACAGAAGGATGAAGGTCAGTGAGAGTAGAAGGATAAAGATCAGTGTTAATGGAAGTATAGAGATCACTGCAAATAGGAGGATGGAGATCAGTTCATATAGGAGGATGGAAATCGGTGAGAATCAGAGGATGGAGATCAGCGCAAATAGGAGGATGGAGATCAGCGCAAATAGGAGGATGGAGATCAGCGCAACTAGGAGGATGGAGGTTAACGCAAATAGGAGGATGGAGGTTAACGCAAATAGGAGGATGGAGATTAGCGCAAATAGGAGGATGGAGATTAGCGCAAATAGGAGGATGGAGATTAGCGCAAATAGGAGGATGGAGATTAGCGCAAATAGGTGGATGGAGATTAGCGCAAATAGGTGGATGGAGATTAGCGCAAATAGGTGGATGGAGATTAGCGCAAATAGGTGGATGGAGATTAGCGCAAATAGGTGGATGGAGATTAGCGCAAATAGGAGGATTGAGATTAGCGCAAATAGGAGGATTGAGATTAGCGCAAATAAAAGGATGGAAATAGTAGAGGGATAAGTGGCAATAGTAGGAGAGGGATAAGTGGCAATAGTAGGAGAGGGATAAGTGGCAATAGTAGGAGAGGGATAAGTGGCAATAGTAGGAGAGGGATAAGAGGCAATAGGAGGAGAAGGATCAATGTGCTGAGCAGCGGAATCTTAAGAGAACCACTTAGCCTTTTAAATTTAGATTCATTGGATCAGAAGTGGTGATATGATGAAAACTGACGAAAAGTTTACGAAAAGTTTGACACTAAATTCAGACATTCTGCTGATTTTAATGATCAAATTGCAAAAAAAAAATAGTTTTAAATAGCTAGGGGTTGGAAATCCTTTCATCCCAACTTTCATCCCGTCTCCTTTCAATGCACCCGTCTGCTCTACGTACACCTGCAGCATCCAAAATCGAAATCATCATGAAACGTTGTAGCCAAAAAAAAACTTCCTCTTTGGCACTTTCCAACAATTCTTTCCCATGACCCAATAAAAGCAATATTGTTGCAGGAGGCATTGCTGATGATGATTCATCTTCGACATTGTGACGTTGCCATTATTGAGCCATTACGCATCTGGAACAGGAAATTTGTTGCGTGGGAGATGAGAGAGAGAAGGACGATATTCCAGCTTCTGACGATCGTCATTTTTGCGGCTTGAGTTGGGTTGTTTTACCTCTGAGCGGCACTTTTTTCCACACCATGGGCTAAATGGCCAGGTCACATGGACCCCGAAGGCTCAGAGAAGGTTGAGGGAGGGGACCCACTGGAACAGCTGTTGGGAGACAGATGGTAGCCTCCCGCCAAGGCCATCCACCGTGTTCTTTAACGTGCACAGGGTATGGCTCTCCCGCACACGGGGCCACGGCTTAACGTCCCATCCGAAATCCGTCCGAACGAGGACGGCGGCCTTTTTAAGCCCATCGGTGTCTCCTACTGACAGTGGGCAGGGCAGGGGATTTTACGGAGATAAATCTCAACGCTGACTCAGCTGGGACTCGAACTTGGGAACTACAGATTACGAGCCTGGCGCGCTACCGACTGAGCCACTCCCGCCACAGGAATTTTGCGGAGATAAATCTCAACGCTGACCCAGCTGGGACTCGAACCTGGGAACTACAGATTACGAGCCTGGCGCGCTACCGACTGAGCCACCCCCGCCTCAGGAATTTTGCGGAAATAAATCTCAACGCTGACCCAGCTGGGACTCGAACCTGAAAACTACAGATTACGAGCCTGGCGCGCTACCGACTGAGCCACACCCGCCCCAGGAATTTTGCGGAGATAAATCTCAACGCTGACCCAGCTGGGTCTCGAACCTGGGAACTACAGATTACGAGCCTGGCGCGCTACCGACTGAGCCACCCCCGCCCCAGGAGATGAGAGAGAGAAGGACGATATTCCAGCTTCTGACGATCGTCATTTTTGCGGCACAATGATCCCCCACCTTTGGCAAGCCAGTGACAAGATCGCATGAACACGCAGCCATTAGCAAAGCGGAAGGAAAAGGTATGATTGACGAGTCAAATATGTGAAGTTCAGTTTTGATCGTGGGCGAGATGAAAAAACGTGATTCTGTGTCCTATTTGCATGTAATTGGCAACACTCACGATTGTGTTTTTCATTTTAGCAGAAAATAATCTCGTTTCTGGATATCACAGCTCTGCTTTAAAGGAGAGGGTTGAGTTGTTTTATGACTAATTGGCCAGGTCACAATGACCCCGAAGGCTCAAAGAAGGTTGGGGGAGGGGACCCACTAGAACAGTTGTTGGGAGACAGATGGTAGCCTCCCGTCAAGGCCATCCAGCATGTTCTTTAACGTTGGGTTGTTCTACCTCTAAGAGGCACTTTATTTGCACACAATGGGCTAATTGGCCAGGTCACAATGACCCCGAAGGCTCAAAGAAGGTTGGAGGAGGGGACCCACTAGAACAGTTGTTGGGAGACAGATGGTAGCCTCCCGTCAAGGCCATCTAGCATGTTCTTTAACGTTGGGTTGTTTTACGTCTGAGAGGCACTTTTTTTGCACACAGTGGGCTAAATGGCCAGGTCACAATGACCCCGAAGGCTCAAAGAAGGTTGGGGAACAAGACCCACTAGAACAGTTGTTGGGAGACAGATGGCAGCCTCCCGTCAAGGCCATCCAGCATGTTCTTTAACGTTGGGTTGTTTTACCTCTGAGAGCCACTTTTTTTGCACACAATGGGCTAAATCGCCAGGTCACAAAGATCCCGACGGCACAGAGAAGGTTGGGGGAGGGGACCCACTGAAACAGCTTTTGGGAGACAGATGGTAGCCTCCCGTCAAGGCCATCCAACGTGTTCTTTAACGTGCACAGGGTGTGGCTCTCCCAGACATGGGACCACGGCTTAACGTCCCATCCGACGGACGGCGGCCTTTCCAAGCCCATTGGTGTCCTCTACTAACTGAGGGAGTTTTATGAAGATAAATCTCAACGCTAACCTTGGCATTACAGATTTGGGTTGGGTTGGGTTGTTTTACCTCTGAGCGGCACTTTTTTGCACACCATGGGCTAAATGGCCAGGTCACATGGACCCCGATGGCTCAGAGAAGGTTGGGGGAGGGGACCCACTGGAACAGCTGTTGGGAGACAGATGGTAGCCTCCCGTCAAGGCCATCCAGCGTGTTCTTTAACGTGCACAGGGTATGGCTCTCCCGCACACGGGGCCACGGCTTAACGTCCCATCCGACGGACGGCGGCCTTTCCAAGCCCATCGGTGTCCCCTACTGACCGTGGGCAGGACGGGGAATTTTGCGGAGATAAATCTCAACGCTGACCCAGCTGGGACTCGAACCCGGGAACCACAGATTACGAGCCTGGCGCGCTACCGACTGAGCCACCCCCGCCCCGCATTACAGATTTGGAGTTGGCGCGCTACCGACTGAGCCATTCCAGCCCCACTCAACGTCAGCATTGTTGAAAAATCCAACAATGGTCAACAGAGAAACAAACCAACAACTCCTTCAACGGTGAAGAAAAAAAAAACGAAAAAAAACAAACAATATCACACTGCTGCATTAATATAAGGCCAAGGGACACAGCCTCAAGGAGGGGCTCACTTTTAAGGAGACAAATATTGCTTTTTTTTATATAAAATTTGCAATAAATGAGAGAGAGAAACAGAGAGAATGACAAATTTTAAAGGAAATCAAAGCGTATCCCCCCCAGGGGGCTCAGACGGTAGCGCGCTAGGCTCGTAATCTGTAGTTCCCCGGTTCGAGTCCCAGCTGGATCAGCTTTGAGATTTATCTCCGCAAAATTCCCCGCCCTGCCCACGGTCAGTATGGGACACCGATGGGCTTGGAAAGGCCGCCGTCTATCAGATGGGAAGTTAAGCCTTGGCCCCGTGTGCGGGACAAGGCTTAACTTCCCATCTGCTGCATCTGCCCCCTGTGCACTTTAAAGAACCTATTGGATGGACTTGACGGGAGGCTACCATCTGTATCCCAACAGCTGTTCCAGTGGGTCCCCAACCTTTTATGAACCTTCGGGGTCCTTGTGACCTGGCCATTTAGCCCATGGTGTGCAGAAAAGTGCCGCTCAGAGGTAAAACAACCCAACGTTAAAGAACATGCTGTATGGACTTGACGGGAGGCTACCATCTGTCTCCCAACAGCCATTCCAGTGGGTCCCCTCCCCCAACCTTCTCTGAGCTTTCGGGGTCATTGTGACCTGGCCATTTAGCCCATTGTGTACAAAAAAGTGCCGCTCAGATGTAAAATAACCAAACACCTGAACCTTGGACCGACACACACCAGTTCAGAATCACTGGTCTCCCCAGTTCCATCCCCCAATCACCGATCTTATAACACATCATCATCATCCTCAGGCAGCCATGGGCTACGGAGGTCCAACCAGACCGCACAGTTAATTCTCCAAGCATATCTGTCCTGAGCTACATCTGCTGCATCCGGCCACTGCACACCAATTCTAACAAGGTCCTGTTTGACATTGTCTGCCCACCGCATGCTAGGTCTCCCCTTCTTTCTGAGGCCTTTAGGCACACTGTTCATAACCCTATTCGCCAATCTATAATTATCCATACGGGCAACATGGCCAAACCAGCAGAGTCTCTCTCTGCACAATATGCTGCTTAAAGGAGGATGCCGACTCCTTTGCCTAACCTCATCATTAGTTACAAAGTTAAACCACCTAATACTCAAGATACTACGTAAGCATCTAGAATCAAAAGCATCTAGTTTCCTGTTATCTTGTTTACACAGCGTCCAGGTTTCACTACCATAACTAACACTAGAAAGAACCAAACTCTTATACAGTCTAATTTTGGTCTTTAGATGTATACGCCTATTTCTCCACAATCTCCATAGATTCTTAAAAGTCCCAACAGCAATCCCTATTCGTCTGTTAATCTCATGCCGCACATCACCATTATCTGTTACATAGCTCCCAAGGTAATTAAACTGTGACACCTGCTCAAGACTGCAACCATTCAGATGAACTGAATCACAACCTGTTTGACCAATTTTCTCACTTTAGTTTTCTCTCTGTTTATAACCAAACCTACTCTACTACCAGTCTCATCAACAACTCGAATGAAAGAGTTCATCTCATCAACATCATTTGCCAAAAGGGCTAAATCATCAGCAAAATCTAAATCAGAAATTTTAGTATCTCCAGTCCATTTAAGGCCAAAATCTTTCCTTTGAAGTGAATTTCCCATAACATAATCAATAATCAAGCTAAAGAGAAAAGGAGATAAAATGCACCCTTGTCGAACACCAGAAGTAATGCTAAACCAATTGCTACAAGCCTTACCAACTCTCACACAAGACTCAGTGTTATTATAGAGAGCTTTCATTATGTTAACTAACTTGTCAGGTATACCATATGATCTCACAATCAACCACAAATTATGACGATCAACAGAGTCGAAAGCCTTTTTGAAATCAACAAAGCTAGCAACCAAAGGTTTCTGAAACTCTAAACATTTCTCAAGAATCTGCCTAAGTGAAAATATCTGATCTACACATCCCCTACCACTTATGAATCCACATTGCTCATCACGCAATTGACTGTCAACGAGATTCTTAATTCTATTAAGCACAATCATGGAAAGAACTTTACCTGGAACAGAGAGTAGGCTGATACCCCTATAGTTATCACAAGAGCTGCAATCACCTTTTTTAAAAATAGGGATAATAATAGCTCTGGTAAAATCCTTAGGAACCATGCCTTTATCATAAAAGATATTCAAAATTTCAGTCATCCAAGTGGTAACCGAAACATTCCCAGCTCTGAGCATTTCTGTAATAATTTCATCTACCCCTGGGGATTTGTGAAGTTTAGAAATAGCCAAAATAACTTCAGACTGTGTTATAGGGCCAACATTAAAGCCACCAATGCATCTATCATCATTGCAAACAATGGGAGTAGAGCTAACTACATTATTTATAACATCACTGAGATGCTCAGCGCACCTAGCCATGACAGAATCCTCACCTTCTATAACCTTACCTTGTTTATCCTTCATCCTTGTATGCCTGTCCGTTTTCTACCACACAAAACATTAACTATCTGGTACAGCTCTCTGCTGTTGTGCTGTCTAACTGCTTCCTCGGCTTTGTCAGCCAAACCATCAAGCCAAAGATTCTTATCAGCAGCTAACTGATCCTTTACACGCTTATTAAGCTCTCTGTAATCCTTTCTATTAGGACTAGTAGGGTACTGATTAAGGGCATTCCTGCAGTTCCTTCTTTCTGAAATAAGCTCAAATGCCTTATCACTTAAATAATTCTGCCTCCTCTGCTCCTTTTTTCCTAAAAGAGTACTGTTAGTTTCCAAAAAAGCCTGTTTAAAATGGCCCCATTCTTCCTCAACTTCAGTATTAAGCAAACCATGACTGTCATAATGACTAAGTAACCTATCATGGTAAGCTTTAGCTATAACTGGGTCTTTCAGAGATTCAGTATTAAAGGTAAATTTTTTACCCTAGTACAACACTTTTTAAGTTTAAGTTGCAAGACACATTTAACAAGGTAATGGTCAGATCCAATTTCAGCTCCCCTATATGCCCTGGTATTTCTAACAGAACTAGCCCATTTGTTGTTAATAAATATATAATCAATCATATTCCTATGCAGCCCATCAGGTGAAACCCATGTGTATTTATATGTATGTCGCGGTGTTTGCAATAAGTGTTAGTTATTCTGAATCCATTGAGTTTACTTACCCGTAGGAGACATTGCCCATTGCCATTGCAGCTACCAATACCAAAAGGGCCTATCACCCCTCCCCAAAGGTCAGAGTCAGTACCAACTTTGGCATTGAAGTCACCAAGAACAAGGGTAATATCTCCTTTCTTGACAGAATTCAAAATATCCTGAAGTTGTCCGTAAAACCTATCCTTCTCATCCTCATCAGCATCCTCAGTGGGGGCATAACAGCAGATAACATTCAAGTCTTTAATGCTTGTCTGAAATTTTGCTGTAAGAAACCTTTCATTAATGCACTCATATCCTAGAAGAGCATCACTAGCATGTCTGCTGAGCAGCAGACCCACGCCTTGGTGATGCTTTCCGTCCTCCCTCCCTGTAAAGAGAAATTTAAAGCTATTTTTAAGTATCTCACCTTTACCTGTCCATCTGGTCTCTTGCAAGCCTAGAAAATCTAGGTTATAACGCTGGAATTCCTACGTGAGGACATCAAGATAATAATCTCTATGTAATGTCCTCAAGTTCCACGTTCCTGCAGAGAGAAAATGATTAGTAGGATTTTTAAAGAAATTAGGTATATTGAGATTGGTAGGGCCAACAATATCAAACAGCCCCCTGATCGCAGGCATGGGGCAAAGACCTGTTCCTCCTCCGCTAAAGGCTGAAGTCACCGATGCTGGTAGGAACTTCAGGCACCAACTTTTCAAGTGGACTTTAAAACTTTTTTATAACACACATCATCGTAAACTGAGATCCCCATCGAAAAAGAAATGCATAAGACCGCTGTAAAGGATGTATGTACCTAAGGAATGAGCACCTCGTGCGTTGCCAATGAAGCCTCCCGTAAGGGCCAGAGGACGAATCATCCTGCACCCACGTTCACCCACACGACTCGGTGCCCTCGACTTCTTTCCCATCACTCGATGGTGGTTCAGCGACCCGCCGCTCTGCCAGGCAGACGGGGGATGATGATGTACCTGTTAATCCGTAGGTTATAGTCTCTTGCAGAGAAGCATTGAGAGAAATCTCTCTGCTTCGTTATAATGAGCCTCAGGGAATGCCACGATGTGCCATTCCTTCGCTTGTTTGTGGAAATAAGATGTGTGGGATTATGCAGATAATCTTCAATATGTACTTTGTTACACGTTTGTAAAGCTATCGTCCTATGGGCAGATATTGGACAAGGATGGTGTGTATTTCCAACATTAAGGCAAAGGGAATGTCACGTTCGAAAATTGGTGACTTTTAAAAAAAAAATAGTCCTTTTTTTTATGGGAGAATATTGCTGTTGTGATAAGTATACGTAAATATATACTAGCCCGGATGTAAATATCGCCAAATGTAAAATTTGAAATCAGTGATTTGTGCTTTTCTGGCGCTGTAGACCGTCGTTAAGGTGGGATTGGCTTTTTTCTCTCTCTAAGTGTCATTTTTTGCATACAATGGACCAAATTGCGAGGTCACAAAGACCCCTAGTGCTCAGAGAAGGTTGGAGGAAAGGACCCACTGAACAAAAATTAGCAGACAGATTGTTGTCTCTCATCAAGGTAATCCACGGCACTCTTTAACATGCATTGGGAAGCACTATCTTCTGCATACGAAACCACGGCCTAATGTGAGGAGTGGGGGTGGCTCCAGTCGGTAGCGCGTCAGGCTAGTAATCTTCAATTCCCAGGTTGTCCCAGCTGAGTCAGCGTTGAAATTTATCTTCGCAAAACTCCCCGTCTTGCCCACGTTCAGTAGGGGACACCGATGGGCTTGGAAAGGCCGCCGTTCGTCGGATGGGACGTTAAGCCGTGGCCCCGTGTGCGGGAGAGCCATACCCTGTGCACGTTAAAGAACACGCTGGATGGCCTTGACGGGAGGCTACCATCTGTCTCCCAACAGCTGTTCCAGTGGGTCCCCTCCCCCAACCTTCTCTGAGCCTTCGGTCTCCTTGTCACTTGGCCATTTAGCCCATTGTGCGAAAAAAAAGTCCCGTGGCCCAGTGTTTAGCACGCTTGACTACTGATCTAAAGGACCTGGGTTCGAGCCCTGGGTAAGGCATGGATGTATGTGTCGTTTTTTTGCTGAGGTCCTGCCATCCACTCAGACCTTCTACTATGGCATATAAACTGACAGGCTCCTGTCAGACCTCTGTGGCAAGCAGTTGCTTGAAGGGGTATTTATTTTTATTTTTTGATGGAGTGTGATGATCAAAGGATTTATTTTGATTCCTCATCCCCTCTTAATCCCAAAGGGATGGGAAAGCGAAACATTTTCATTTTAAGTGATATATGAGAGAATGATTTCCATTTTGTGTTTTATTGGTACCAATGCATTATTGCTATTTTTCCAAATCATCCATTAGTTCGTATTTCCAGTATCAGATGGGGCAAAATTGGAAACCGAAAAAACTTCATTCTCTTTGAAAACAAGCAACCTATATTCACCAGAGATGATTAGCTATTCTTTCAATTGTTCCTTAAGTCTGGTTAGAAGGATTTCTTCTCTTATCCGAATTTATATTCCTAACTTTAAATCGGCTAAAGAAATTTCGTCACATATAGCAACAGAAAAATATTTGAAAAAAAGGAAATGACACTCTTTAATTTAAAACAGTTCTTCTTCTATAGAAAATTATAATACATATAATATAAAACCATTCCTCTTTTGTAGCAAATTATGATACTGTTTCAACAGATGAACGCGCTGCAATGGCATGTGACAGGTGTATTATGACGATTAACGAAATTAACTGTTTAGAACGAGAATGCTTTGAAAAATAGTAAGAATTGTGAAAGAAAGCAAAGAGATAGAGGAATAGTAAGAAGAAGAAGGAGATAGCGTATAAAAATTAGTGTTGTGTAAAGCTACGTAAAAGGAATGCTCTTATTTAATTTAAGATGAAACGTGGTTCCGGGGTGGAGAAGAGGAATCAACGGTAAAGTTTGTTATTGGGTCCTCTATCAGGGGAGATCAATGTTAAACGTTAAACATGGGTTGGGTTGTTTTACCTCTGAGCGGCACTTTTTTGCTCACCATATGGTAAATGGCCAGGTCACAAGAACCCCGAAGGCTCAGAGAAGGTTGGGGGAGGGGACCCACTGGAAGAGCTGTTGGGAGACAGATAGTACCTCGCGTCAAGGCCATCCAGCGTGTTCTTTAACGTGCACAGGGTATGGCTCTCCCGCACACGGGCCACGGCTTAACGTCCCATCCGACGGACGGCGGCCTTTCCAAGCCCATCGTTGTCCTCTACTGACCGTTGGCAGGGTGGAGAGTTTTGCGGAGATAAATCTCAACGCTCACCCAGCACCCAGCTGGGACTCAAACCTGGAAACTACAGGTTATGAGCCTGGCGCGCTACCGACTGAGCCACCCTCGCCTCATGTGTGTAATATTGGAGTTGATAGTGTTTTTCCATTCTAATTATCAGCCACATTACTCTCAATTACAATGTAGCTTGGTTGACGATCGAACAAATATGGGGAGATTCTGAGACTGCGCAGTTACACGAAGGTTGCCAGATCACTAATTTCTAAAAAAATCTTTGCCAGATAATTTTTTTGAATTCTGTAATCAACCATAATGTTCGGATATTTTTTTTTTTGAGTGACTGTACACTGACCCACCAAAATATTAGAGAATTTTCAGGCATAATGGCATATTTCACTACAGTAATGGGTCATAAGATTTATCACAAAGATAAAATAAAACTTTAATAATAGGGATTGTTTTAAACCATTTAATAAAGTAAACGTGCATTTTACAAATTTTCTTAATGAATTTTTCAATATTAGAGAATTATGAATGATTATTTCAAAACTAGCGATTTTTTATAAAACAAAATTATTGGTAGATATTCCAGCTTCCATAATTCTTTAAATGTTTAATGAATATTTTTGAAAAATCAAGATTTAAACGCATTTGATTATGATCTTTCATTTATCTTCAGTCACATTTTCCCATTAAATGCATATTTTAGAAGTTAGAAAGTTTCGAAGTTAGATTTCATGACATAACAGAAAATTCTACAATATTGTTACGACAGATGAACGCGCTGCAATGGCATGTGACAGGTGTATCATGAACGCTCGGCTATGCTTAGCGCGACGATTAACGAAATTAACTGTTTAGAACGAGAATGCTTTGAAAAATAGTAAGAATTGTGAAAGAAAGCAAAGAGATAGAGGAGTAGTAAGAAGAAGAAGGAGATAGCGTATAAAAATTAGTGTTGTGTAAAGCTACGTAAAAGGAATGCTCTTATTTAATTTAAGATGAAACGTGGTTCCGGGGTGGAGAAGAGGAATCAACGGTAAAGTTTGTTATTGGGTCCTCTATCAGGGGAGATCAATGTTAAAAAAGTTTCACATGTATAAGGTATAAAGTTTTATTAAGGTTATTTAATGTCGCAAATGAGATTCAATAAAAAAGTGGTTTGCCTTTATGCTAAGAGAAACAGAAGTACTTATGTTTAGAAAAAATTGATTGATTTGTAATAATATTGCGTCATTGTAATAAATTACATCATTCATACTTTAGTGGTATACATATGTGTTATTTATGAACTCACGCTAAACTAAAAGCTAATGCTAAAAGCATATCTCATTTGTTCATTTCGCAGTAATAATAATAAATAAAAAAATACCCCCTCAAGCAGCTGCTTGCCACAGAGGTCTGACAGGAGCCTGTCAGTTTATATGCCATAGTAGAAGGTCTGAGAGGACGGCAGGACCTCAGCAGGAAAACAGCCATGCCTTACCCGGGGCTCGAACCCAGGTCCCTTAGATCAGTAGCCAAGCGCGCTAACGACTCGGCCATGTGACGGCTATATTTTCTTAAATGTTGGACATATCGTTGAGATATTTCCGTGATATACTTGAGGATTGAAACCACGCTTTGTAATTGAACGAACGATACATTATTGTATTAAACTATTTTATTAATTTAGTGGTGGTTAATTGTCAATTTTTCTATTAACTTCTACTGGTATTCCAAGTGCTTTTCCTACGTCATATGTTGTGTTTCTCAATTTATGTGGATGTTAAAACGGCTGTTCCAATGTATAATTTCAACCTTTTGACCCATCACATCACGTTATGTACAAAATGAACTCTTGAGTCGTGGAGAGTGTCATAATATTATATAAAAACTTTCCTGCCATCTGTCCTTTCCCATAAAAAGCGAATGTGAAAAAAATTGTGCCGTAATATTTTTGAAACACGAGGGCAGAGAGAAAATTAAAATTCGTGAAGTGGGAGTCACAATATTATGAATATTTTTCCCATGCTTGCTCGAAAAAGGAGCGAAAATCTTCGCGATGACGCAGAGATTATCAAAGGTTGTAAAACATTTACCCCCCTTCTTTTTCCCCTCTCAAGAAAGTGGGGAATAGCATAAACGATTGTTTTCTATATCCATGGGCTTCTCACCATTAGTGAATGAAAAGTGCTTTGGGTTGTGGGTTGTTTTACCTCTGAGCGGAACTTTTTTGCACACCATGAGCTAAATGGCCAGGTCACATGGACCCCGAAGGCTCAGAGAAGGTTGGGGGAGGGGACTTACTGGAACAGCTGTTGGGAGACAGATGGTAGCCTTCCGTCAAGGCCATCCAGTGTACACCTTAACGTGCACATGGTATGGCTCTCCCGAACAAGGGGCCACGGCTTAACCTCCTATCCGACCGACGGCGGCCTTTCCAAGCCCATTGGTGTCCCCTACAGACCGTGGGTAGGGCCGGGAATTTTGCGGAGATAAATCTCAACGCTGACCCAGCTGGGACTAGTTAATTAAGGCTTTCCTGTTTCCTCTTAATCATATTATATTACAGACGAAATTAAATAAATTCATTTCATGCCAAAATCATATTAAGCATTTATTTAAGCACAGGGCTAGCCTATAAAATATTGAATTAAAATGTTAGTATTCTGAAAAATGTGGGTAACAACTGTTATATAATGTCTAAATATCTGTATATAATGTCTGTATATAATGTCTAAAACAGGGATCAATATAAATATTCCACGAATCTGAAGTTTCTTTTAATTTATATCTATGCCATATCATATTGCAATATATACTTAATTGCTTCAACAATTATTTTCGATACAAAAAAACTAAAAAATATATAATTTGAATATAAAATAATTTATATAAATAATTCTCTAATTAATAATTTATGTAATATTTAACGTGTCCTAACGATCTAGGATCAAAGTCACGACTTTGCTCTTTAAATATGGAAAATACAAAAATTAAAAATGAATGTTTCAAATAATATATCATAAGAGAGATTTTAAATTTAGTTCATGGAGTGAGCCGTCCTATGGCCGAGTGGTTAGCGCGCTTGGCGACGTGATCTAAGGGACCTGTTTTCGAGCCGCGGGTAAGGCATGGATGTTTGTGTCGTTTTTCTGCTGAGGTCCTGTCATCCACTCAGACCTTCTACTATGGCATATAAACTGACAGGCTCCTGTCAGACCTCTGTGGCAAGCAGTTGCTTGAAGGGGTATTTATTTTTATTTTTGATGGAGTGTGATGATCAAAGGATTTATTTTGATTCCTCATCCCCTCTTAATCCCAAAGGGATGGGAAAGCGAAACATTTTCATTTTAAGTGATATATGAGAGAATGATTTCCATTTTGTGTTTTATTGGTACCAATGCATTATTGCTATTTTTCCAAATCATCCATTAGTTCGTATTTCCAGTATCAGATGGGGCAAAATTGGAAACCGAAAAAACTTCATTCTCTTTGAAAACAAGCAACCTATATTCACCAGAGATGATTAGCTATTCTTTCAATTGTTCCTTAAGTCTGGTTAGAAGGATTTTTTCCCTTATCCGAATTTGTATTCCTAACTGTAAATCGGCTAAAGAAATTTCGTCACATATAGCAACAGAAAAATATTTGAAAAAAAGGAAATGACACTCTTTAATTTAAAACAGTTCTTCTTCTATAGAAAATTATAATACATATAATATAAAACCATTCCTCTTTTGTAGCAAATTATGATACTGTTTCAACAGATGAACGCGCTGCAATGGCATGTGACAGGTGTATTATGACGATTAACGAAATTAACTGTTTAGAACGAGAATGCTTTGAAAAATAGTAAGAATTGTGAAAGAAAGCAAAGAGATAGAGGAGTAGTAAGAAGAAGGAGATAGAGTATAAAAATTAGTGTTGTGTAAAGCTACGTAAAAGGAATGCTCTTATTTAATTTAAGATGAAATGTGGTTCCGGGGTGGAGAAGAAGAATCAACGGTAAAGTTTGTTATTGGGTCCTCTGTCAGGGGAGATCAATGTTAAACTTTAAACATGTGTAAGGTATAAAGTATTGTTAAGGTTATTTAATGTCGCAAATGAGATTCAATACAAAGTGGTTTGTCTTTATGTTAAGAGAAATAGAAGTACTAATATTAAGTATATCACGGATATATCTGTTTAGATAAAATTGATTGATTTATAATAATGTTGCGTCATTGTAATAAATTACATCATTCATACTTTAGTGGTATACATATGTGTTATTTATGAACTCACGCTAAACTTTCATCTCTTTGAATTTGTATCAATACATAAAATATTCTTTTCGTCTTACCTCAAAATCAGTTACTAGATAACCACATCTCTTTAACGTTATCAAAATTTTCTATCCGAAACGAATTGGACTTTTCACACCTAGTATCATTCTAACTCCCAAGTTCTCAGTTAACCAACAAATATAATGGATTTCACACTTATTCCAAACATACATAATTGCTTTTCTGAAAAATCGGATTCCGACAAATGCTCTTTGATTTTAATAGGACAAAAGCACTGTCATTTGAATTTTAACCATATTCTTTGAAAATTCGATTATTATGATTTTTAACGGCTAAACTACTGAAATTAAACTTAACATGACCGAATGCATGAAAAGTACTTTCGAGACTAAAAAGCAATATCAATGATGCAATTTTATATTCAGTATCAAGACATGCAAAGAATGCATGAGCATATCTCATTGGTTCATTTCGCAGTAATAATAATGTTGGACATATCGTTGAGATACATCCGTGATATATTTAAGGGAGAAAGTACTGTGCTACTCTGATTGAACGAACGATACATAATTGTATTAAACTATTTTATTAATTTAGTGGTAGTTAATTGTCAATTTTTCTATTAACTTCTACTTATATTCCAATTGCTTTTCCTACGTCAAATGTTGTGTTTGTCAATTTATGTGGATGTTAAAACGGCTGTTCCAATGTATAATTTCAACCTTTTGACCCTTCACATCACGTTATGTACAAAATGAACTCTTGAGTCGTGGAGAGTGTCATAATATTATATAAAAACTTTCCTCCCATCTGTCCTTTCCCATAAAAAGCGATTGTGAAAAAAATTGTGCCGTAATATTTTTGAAACACGAGGGCAGAGAGAAAATTAAAATTCGTGAAGTGGGAGTCACAATATTATGAATATTTTTCACATGCTTGCCTCGAAAAAGGAGCGAAAATCTTCGCGATGACGCAGAGATTATCAAAGGTTGTAAAACATTTACCCCCCTTCTTTTTCCCCTCTCAAGAAAGTGGGGAATAGCATAAACGATTGTTTTCTATATCCATGGGCTTCTCACCATTAGTGAATGAAAAGTGCTTTGGGT